>JBBBWG010006836.1:0-25946 GCA_037176905.1 Azolla pinnata | reverse complement strand
CTTCCATTAACTGAGTTGGAACAACCAACTTTGGACGACCATACAAGCCTGGTATTTATACCCCCAAGCTAGGGCACCAGCCATTGCGGCATATTACAAATATGGCCCGTCCAGCTATGGACAGTGTGAACACGGCCGTTAGATGCCCGTTTTCGACACACGTAACGGATCACACAATGGATCTTCATGAAAGGACACCTAGAAATTTAGAAAATGTAAGAACACGTAAAATTCTAGGTCAAACTTGTTTAGCTATAGAACAATTCCACAGGCAATGTTTAGATGATTCTTACAAAGGATGACCAAATTAAAGGCAAGATATGCATACATCCATTCTTCCTAAGCTTTAGACACCAATCGGCAAAACTCTATAGACCAACTATCACTGCATCAAGATGACTTTACAATCTTGTTTTCTAGACCATAAATTCTTCTAGAAACGCATTAAGAAACTGGCAAATATACTATTTGGATCTCATACCATTGAAACAACACTTAGCACAATTCGCTGAGAGGCTAAATTATGCCTTCCTAACTTGACCCTGTATCGAAAGAAATCCACCCCCTTTTGTGATACTACGCAAAAGGATTCATCCAACAAAATCTACAATTTCCAGAATGGTTGAAGCTGAGAAGGCATCGGATCCACCATCCACATAACTATCATATGCCACCACTCTCACCATTTTTAAAGTCAAATGATGATCAACAACCACCACACTTGCATCACCCTTAAACATTCTGCCATTATAATTGTCAACTTGAGAACAAATACATTCAATGGGAGACACATACCCTCTAACACCAATTAACACCTCATGCAACATTATTTATTTATTTTATTTGCATACATTATTATTATTATTATTATTATTATTATTATTATTATTATAACAGACCAACACTTTATCCCTCCTAATTCTTCATTGCCATTCCTTTCAAAGATATAATACTCAAATTAGCACCATGATCACTAGCATATGGGCTGGCTAGAAAATATTATCCGGCCCTAAGTTAAACTCTAAACCCTGAACCAAAGCTCATAATTATCAGTTAATATAAAAAGCATTGCCTTTAAATTCAAGAATCACATCCACTCGTATGTGCCAAGTAGCCCATGGTATTCTCTAACAGATGGGCTATGTGGATTAATATAGAGAAATAATTAGAGCGGTGATTGCTTAATGAGGTTGCAGGTATCCATTAAATGAGATATGTTTAAGGACTTGTTTCCGAAACATTATTTATTTCTTGTGATGTTCGTTAAGGTATTGTTGAGAAATCAACTGATTATCCCTACAATTAGGATTGCATGAGTTACTCGAATTTTGTGAATTTCCAAGCTAGAAGACAAATTGAAGGTACCCTAAATGCTGCTGATCAAATTATGTCAGATGGAGTTCTGGATTAATGCAGCTAAATCGATAGGTCATATAAATTGCGATCGAGAATGTAATCTTGGTTATAACAAGTAGATTTAATCAGACGATTGGGAGATTGTTAAATTCCAGGCCAGGCTGGTCAATACCAACGAACAATATTTTCCATGGTAAATGATGATGAATGAATAAACTTTTTGTTGTTGAAAGTCTGATTGCATGAATTATAATAATTGAATGTGGGAACGAGCACGTCCCAATGTAAAATTTGGAATGATGAATGGGATTAAGCTGGAACATATCGGTCCAGATGCATAATAATTTCACCATCGCATCTTACAGTTTGAGGCTGATGGATGGGAAGGGATCCATCTAAGCAGCTTAATTCGTTCTGGCAAATAATATGCCCACATGATTAAAGCTTCATGATTAAAGGTTGCGTAAGAGAACAATTATTGTGCTACGATTTCCGGAAAGATTGGCAGAAAGGAATTAACATAGGTGCAGGTTAGGTGATAAAATGTGATCAATATTACGGTTTCCAATAAGATCGAGGGTTTTCAGGTGCTTCGGTGCAAGCTGACGTGCATAGTGCTTTCATCAACGCTGGCGCTGATGCTGATGAAGCGCTTCGCTTGCACATTGGTGAGCTCGTAAGACTATGAGATGTGGCCCCTGCGGCTGGCTCCAGGGCCCGAGCATTTGTACTCGGCGTAAAAACGCCGTGCTACAGCAGCAAATGAGCACTAGGATCAATATTCTCATAATTACAGGCATAATTATTACTACAATCTATGATCATCACATCAATTATAGCTGGGGTGGTTTTGTAGCTATTGTTAATGCAGTATCATCATGCACTAATTACTAGTAGTCGATTCATTTGCAGATGATGATCGAATATACATAGTGTAATCGATCTTGCACATCGACCATGAATGTTATGACCCGATGATCAGTAAGTAACGTATCCGCTCTAATAGAGCACACCCTCACCAATAGCACGCCCTCCGTAACACAACGCCCAACCAGAAGAGTGTTATGTGTCAAATCCGTTCCTAACATAAAGCCCTTTCTTTACTTTCTATGTATTTTTTTCTTTTTATTTATTTAAATTTCTTTATATATACTATAATTTTTTCTTGTTTTTTTGTACTTTAGATGATTGGGTACGGATCTCATTGTTGTATCTTTTGTCTCATGGGCAAAATCTTGGTCTTACATGATGTTAATATATCTTTCTTTTTTTCTTTCTTTTTCTCGATATTATCACAATGGCCTCTCTAGTAGAGCGCCCTAAAAAGGTAAGGCATTATGTATTAGAGCAGATTCGTCAGTACTCACTTCTAGTTGAGAGTGACGTCGTATTCGTCCCAGCCCTCGGGCCGAACGATGCTGGAGAGGAAGGTGTAGGCGAAGACGACTTTGGAGAAGGGTCCCCATGCGCGGCCGAGGAAGATGTGGCTGGAGCCGCTAACAATGGAGGAGATGAAAAAGAAGTTAGTCGTAGATGTGGGGGACAATCGCTTCTACGCAGTTATAGAGCCGTACGGGTTCGCAATGGAGTGCAGTTGGCATTTCTACAACATCAATTATATTACGTCAGTGCCGGTCTGCCGGATCGGAAGATCAGGATCAAACAGGCGTCAGATTCCGGCATAGCCATTCGAGCATCTAGTTTGTACAGTATCTATACGTAGATCATGTTACATATTATTATCAATAACTCTGTCCGGCCCAACTTTGGATAGCCTTGGTTTTTCGTACTAAAGGGCTAACTCATATTGATGTTGTGTGTGAAGGTCGTCAGTCGGAATCGAAGCACTACCTCCCAGCAGTATGTCGGAGGTTTCAAGAGGTAAGTGATAACAGAGAGAAAATCAGATCTGAAGGAGGAGGCTTCAGATCTGAGGTGGTCGATAGTGGCGGCAAAGACACAAGAGAGAGAGAGAGAGAGAGATAGGCACAAAAATAGCACTGCTATTATCTGGACTTGGAGCAACCAACTTTGGACGACCATACAAGCTTGGTATTTATACCCCCAAGGTAGGGCACCAGCTTTTCCGGCATATTATAAATATGGCCCGTCCACTTATGGACATTGTGAACACGGCCATTAGATGCCCGCATTCGACACTCCCCCGTAATGGGCGTGTTCCAAAAAACCGTAAAAAAAGAAAGAAGAAATATACAAGTTTTACAGATTTACAAAGGGGCTGATATACTGCGGAATAGTATGACCGAGCAAACGTACGAATGATCGTAATAGTACGATCGAGCAAAAGTACGAATAATCGTAGTAGTACGATCGAATTCGAGTACGATCGTCGTAAAAAGTACGACTATTTCCGCAGTTCGTTCGGAATCAGCTCCACGCCCATCCGATCGCGCAAAGACCGAAAACAGTCTGTCGAAAGACTCTTGGTCATCGCATCTGCAACATTGTTAGTCGTAGAGACCTTCTCTAGACTGAGCATCTCCTTAGTTACGCAATCCCGAACGAAGTGATACCGAACCTCGATATGCTTAGAATCATTGTGATGTACCGGATTCTTCGCTAAAGCGACAGCTCCCTGGCTGTTGCTGAGTATGATCGGAATCCATTTCGAATAAACTTGTCGAAACGTACGAGCTAGTCGTCCGAGCCAAAGCGCTTCCTTCGCTTCGGTCGTACCCGTAGCCGTACAATCCTGTACTTTCGATCTCCACGAAATGCCGCCGTACCCGAACCTGAGGAAGTATCCGGACGTCGATTTCCGGCTGTCGAGACAGTCGTCCGAGCCAAAGAACTTCCTTCGCTTCGGTCGTACTCGTAGCCGTACAGTCCTGTACTTTCGATCTCCACGAAATGCCGGCATACCCGAACCTGAAGAAGTATCCAGACGTCGATATCCAGCTGTCGAGACAACCCGTGTAACCCGAGTCGGTGTAACTAACTAGGCCTAAGGGTTCGTTCGGTCTAAATTTGATGTCGTAGTCTTGTGTGCCAACCAGATATCTGAAGATATACTTCACTGCGTTCCAGTGTGGGCGGCCGGGATTGTGCATGAATCTGCTAACGACTCCAACCGCATGCGCTATGTCTGGCCGCGTTGCGACCATAGCGTACATCAATGAGCCAACAGCCTGTGCGTATGGTATTGGCTTCATATGGTCCCCCTCCGGACCGGGTGTCGGGCAGTCCTTCTGTGACAGCCGAAGGTTGGCAGGTAGCGGTGTCGTAGTAGAGCCGAATGCATGCTGAATCGCTCCAAAATTCGTCGAATGTAAGTGGACTAAGACAGATACAACTGTCACGAATGGCGATTCCGCGTGATCTTCATCCCGAGAATGTGATGCGCCAGACCGAGGTTCTTCATTGCGAATTTCAGCAACATTTGTCGTCGGAGCTCGGCAAGCTCTCCGATATGTCGACCGGAGAACAGCATATCGTCCACGTAGAGGATGAGGAAGCTGGGACTCCCATCGGGTGCGTCCTCACTATAGAAGCAATGGTCCTCATCCGACCGAAGAAAGCCGATCGATCGTACGAAATCATTGAACTTCCTATACCGTTGCCTCGGAGCATGTTTCAAGCCGTACAAGCTCTTCCGTAACCGACATACGAGATGTTCACGGACTGGTGACGCAAATCCTTGCGGCTGCTCCATATATATTTCCTCGTCTAGATCACCATGGAGGAACGCCGTTTTTACATCCAACTAAAGAAGCTCCAAATCCTCGAGCGCGACTACGTCGAGGAGGAAACAGAGGGTTGTCATCTTTACGACGTACTCTTGTCGAAACCCTTTGGCTACGATGCGCGCCTTATACTTCGGACTGGCAGAATCGGACACCTGCTTGAGGCGAAAGACCCACTTGCACGGGAGTGCTTTCCGATTCCGCGGAAGTTCCTCGTTTGCGCAGATGGAGTTCATTTTGGACTCCATCGCAAGTTGCCAACTTGCAGCATCCGTAGCTTCCATCGCTTCTCTGTATGTCATAGGTTCACCGACGTCCGTAAAGAACAAGCCGGGAGAGTACCTCTCAGGTGCTTGCGACAGTCTTTCCGATCGACGTGGAATGTCTGGGCTAGCTGGTTCTAGTGTGATCGTACTTCGCACATCCGAACTTGGTTCGTCCGACCCTATCGGACTGATAGGAGCTTTGCAACTCGAATTTTCGTCAAGTACGACTCCTTCCGTACTAAGAGGGTTGGTTGGCTGAGAAGCCGACCTCGTGTGCTGTGTTGGGCCGTTCAAAGGAGTGGGTACGTCCCCAAATGTAACTCTCCGTAGTTCGATCCGGCAATCGGCAGCCTTGTGCATCGTGGACTCGTTGAAGACCATGTCCGAACTTCGGACTACTTGGTGAGTCTCCGGGTCCCATAAGCGATAACCGAAACTTCTGCCAGGTTCATATCCGAGGAAAACGCATTTCCGTGACCGTGACTCGAGTTTTCGACGCTCGTCCCTTGACACAAGTGCGTACGCTTGGCATCCGAGTATCCGCAGCTTTCCGTAATCCGGTTTTCTTCCTGTCCAAAGCTCTTGCGGAATTTTCGATCCAAGAGGCTTACTCGGCGACATGTTGATCATGTGCACGGCCTTGAGTAGCGCCTCGGCCCAGAAGCCGTTCGTAAGTCCGGAAGGGTGCAACATTGAAACAATCCGCTCCTGGATTGTACGATTCATCCGTTCTATTACTCCATTTTGCTCCGGACTATAGGGAGCCATATATTCGCGTCTGATGTCGCGTTCTCGGCAAAATTGGACGAACTCATCAGACTTATACTCTCCCCCGTTATCGGATCGTAGGCATTTCAGCTTCTGATCCGTCTGATTCTCGATCATTGCGAGCCAATCCTTGAAGATCGTAAAAACATGATCTTTTATCCGAGTTGGATAAGCCCACACCTTCCGTGTAGCGCCGTCGATGAAGGTGAAGAAGTACGACGCTCCGCCGAGAGACGAATGTGGCATCGGGCCACAGATGTCCGAATGGACCAAATCGAGCGGACTCAATTCTCTCTGCGTACTGGTCGGATGTGGGACCGCGACTTGCTTTATATACTAGCAATGCTCGCAAAATTGATGGTCGGAGAAGGAGAGCTTGGGAATGTAGCTGGCCTTGGATAGGTGCGTGATACTGGCTTTGCTCAGGTGGCCGAGTCTTCTGTGCCATAGTGATGACATCGGAATATCCACGACGAATAAGTCACCCTCTCGGAGCGTGACGTACAGAGGATACAACGAGTGTATCTTCGGACCACGAGCAAGTAGCAGGTTCCCTTTGTGGAGACTCCACCCTCCTAACGAGAAGTTGGTACGGATGCTGCTTCGTCGAGTTGTCCGACCGAAATGAGCGACCTTGATAGCTCCGGGACGTGCCGAACATCGTGGAGTACGATCGTAGAGCCACCCGGGAGGTTAAGCTCTATTGTGCCGATGCCGACAACCGCACAATGCTGCGAATTTCTGACGTGTA
Organism: Azolla pinnata; assembly: GCA_037176905.1. Classification (NCBI taxonomy): domain Eukaryota; kingdom Viridiplantae; phylum Streptophyta; class Polypodiopsida; order Salviniales; family Salviniaceae; genus Azolla; species Azolla pinnata. The sequence goes on along the minus strand of JBBBWG010006836.1, from coordinate 19,101 downwards.
CAAGATCAAAACTTCGAGCCGTATACTGTCGGAATTGCGATCGGAACGGAGTTACGTAGTAAGAGGCGCCCGAGTCGAGTAGCTAGCTGGTGGCTTCCTCCGTCGTAAGCAAAACTTCTGCTTCGGTCGTGCTCTCCAAGGTGAGGATGTTCGGATCATCCTCTGTAGTATCTCCGATTCTACGTCGTAGAGTCGTAGAAGATAAACCGCAAAAGTTCACCTCCTCAGTCTGATTGCCTTTTTGAGGAAATTTTTCTTTTTTCGCTTTGAGGGCTCGATAGTCGGCCTTGATGTGTCCAGGTTTCTTGCAATAATTGCACGTCAGCGAACCCTTGGATTTGCTTCGGTTTCTCATCGCGTTCGGCCTGTGCGAGGAACTTCTTTCACGATGTTGTTGTCGATCACCGTACTCTGTACGGTGTAGGCTTCACTCGCCGAGTTCTGAACGAATGTTTTCCTCTGAGCGTCTTCAGATAAAATGGAGCTCGTAGTTTCAGAGTACTTCACGGCCGTAGTAGACGCGTTACAAACGGTTGTAACGAAGGTTTCCCAGGATGGTAGAAGGCTACTCATCAGCAGTAGAGCTTTCAGCTCATCATCGATCGTCATTCCCTGTGCTGACAGCTGGGAAATGATTCCTTCGTAGTCGTTCAGGTGAGCCGTGATCAAGTCGGACTCTTTTATCCGCAGGTTGTAAAGGCGCCGTATTAGGTAAATCTTCGTAACGGTCACCTTCTTTTCGTATGTGTCCGACATCGTCTTCCACAGTTCCTTAGCTATCGTACACGACTGAACCGTGTAATACACGGATTCAGACATATGCATTCGGATGGTAGCGCGGGCTACCCGGTCCAGATTCGTCCATACATCCGGCTTGTATGTTGCCGGAGCCGTGTCATGCTCTATTGGATCGATGTAGCCACAGACTATTAGATAGTCTTGCATCTGTTCTTTCCAGAAGTTGAAGTTCGTCCCGTCGAACTTCCTTATGCTCATCTCGGATGAGCCGGATGTGGAAGCCATTTGTCGGGAAGACTTGTCCGTAATTCTGTCCGAAGTGGTTACGACTGCTGTTGAGTACAATTGCACTATAGTCTACCCGATTGTATCTTAACCGAGTTGGACACGAACGTCGTAGTTCTGCCCGGAATGGTTACAACCGCGGGTGAGTACGACTGCACTGCAGTCTACCCGAATGCAGTCTAACCGAGTTGGGCATGAACGTTGTGGCAGTCCGCGGTTCTACTCGGAGTGGACACAAGTATTACGACTCTGGCCGAAGTGAGTATGAATCGTGTCGCCGAAGTCCGAGTTGAAGTCAGACTGTTACGCCTAGTCCACGGAAGAACAAGTCGTACTGGCTCTTTTAAAGCGGATTTCGGCCAAAGTACTTGTACGCACAAGCCACTAGCTCTGCCCGAAGTGCGTACGAAGCACTGTCAAAGAGAATACGACTGTCGAAATCGTGATCTAATCGTACACTATACGAATTAGGTCGCGATAGAGCGTTTTACTGCAGAATGCGGTAAAACGGTCGTAACTCCCTGTGGGTTACTCCAAATCCAGTTCCAAATCTTTTGTTCTCTCCCTGACGTCGATGCGAATGCGATGATGTGTCGCAATACGAAAGACATCGCCGAAAAGCTTTCAGGAAATTAGTAATTTACAACAATAAGAAGTAAGAAGCAATTAGTAAATAGAAGTACGAGGAACATAGAATAATGAACATGAACATGAGAAGAGATATAGATGGAAGTGCTTAGTGAGAGAAAGTATCAAATTTCAATGAACTAGACATTAATATATAATCTTTTATTTTAGTAAGTGTCGAAATGTAATTAATAAATTTGTCAGGCATTCTTTGGTAACTTTGGCATCTTTCTACTTGCCAAAGTACAAGAAATGAGATAAAACAAATGGAGATAGAAGGAAACTATAGATTTAATCCCGAGAGATTTTCAATCTAAAGAGAATCTAATAGAGAGATTAATAAATGGATAAATCACTACAATCCCTCGCATAAGTTTGCAAGTCGATCCTCGCACATTTTTGTGGACTTAATATATGAGGGGTGGACTTATTTGAGAGGTGACTTAAAAGTAAGTTTTTTTTTTTCACCGCAATTCATATGTTGCAGCTTCCTTTATCAACTGATCACCCCTATTTATTATTTTTATTAATACCTAACCTCCTCCAATCAAAATTCCATTATGCAAGAAATATATAGAAATCGGTATCGTATCAGAAAAAAAGAAATTAATGAGGTCTTAGTACATTGGTTAAATGATTTGAAGAGCTTGGGAAAGCCTAGATTTCGTGAAACAACCATTATTTCCATTAATGCTAGGGCAGCTAGTGCCATTAATGCTGCTGCTCTGATTCAGTACTAGGGCCGGAGCCACATCTACTGCATCGGTGATCTGCGCCGATGCCACGATGATCAGCACCCCCCACAATACTACTCCATGGCCCATCGCCTGCACCAGCTGCGCCGCCATTCCGCTAATTCTTTTGATATTGTTGTTTCAATTGCAGTGCTGATCTGCTCCAGAATATATGATCGATCGATCAATCGATCGATCTCCTAAGCATGCACCCCCCGCCCTAACCTGATCTGATCTGATCTTCTCACACGCCTGGTGCTGCACTGCTCCTAATCAGTTTGAGTATCCACCACCTACAGTTGCTAATTATGGAGTCAAACTAAATTACAGCTGCTGCAAGCTAATTGCTTGCCAATATATATCTCTGTCTATAGATTCCGATCATACACCAGCCATGCGCTTGAACGTTACAGTCATTCTATAAATCTATTGCTACTTGAACGTGACAAAGATGCTGCTGCCCAGCCCGCTGACTAAATTCCTCATCAACAACATGGTGCCATTGCTCACGCCTACTTCCTTCCCACCATCATCCATGGAATTTGGACGTAGTCGTCCATGGCTCCAACCACAAATATAATCTAATTCATATATATATATAGATAGATAGATAGATACTTGTATATTGTGTACATATAAATTTATATGTATGTATGTATAATAGTTTCTTACCACTCTTAACCATATACCAATTCATCCAACAGATCACCATCTTCCAATTTTTCTAACCGCTCGTCTTAATGTACGAATCTGATGATTAAATTACCGCCTCTTATAGGTAGTTGGACAGGTTGGTCAATTAACATTAATACTCTAGATAATTGTGAAATAATACAATATCTACAAACATTATATATATATATATATATATATATGGTTCTTTGCCATGCATCACATAAAATGTCATGTCACAATTCAAACTCGAGCTCTTCAACTAATTAAATAAAAAAATCAAGCACATGACTGGCAAGTTATGTAACTATTATACACATATATTACTACAAGGTATTGGTCAATTTAATGCGTTGTTTATCGTGAAATTTTTTCTCTTTTTTTTTTCGTTAAAGTCGCGATAACAGTCGTGGCAAAGGATATAACCAGTTTATCATGTTTTTTACCATGACTGCAAACAAGACCATTACAGTGACTAGATGCAAGATTTACTACAACTATATACGTGAGCTTTATTGCTCATTTTTCGCGACTATAGATGCGAGATTTACCGCGATTGTATCCATGAACCTTACCGCTCGCTTACCGCTCATTTATGACAAGTTTTACGGCAACTGTAGACACAAGATTTAGCGTGATTATAGATGCAAGATTTAGCGTGATTAGAGACACACAATGTATTGCACGTTTACCGCAACTGTAGACCCATAGTTTACTACATGTTTACCACAACTATGATGCACAACTTATTGCAAGTTTGTTGCATGTTTACTTGCAAGTTTTTTTAAAAATTATTTTAAATATTATATTTCCATTTTATTTATTATTATATATTTCTTTTTGTTATCAATTTGAGAATATATATATGTTGAAAAGCTTCTTCAATGTAAAAGCTAAAGAGTCTAAGAACTTTGAAGATGGATATAAAATGCAAGCCCTCGTTGCCTATTTATACATGAGGCCTGTTTGAGATTATTTATGTGAGATATTTTCACTTTTTACTTGTTTGTCTCGTTTTGTACATATTCATTTATCTGGATATGCATACATACAAGAATATTTATCTTTACAAGTAAGTATATCGACATATTTATCAATATATACATACATATTCACTTGTATATAAATAAATTGATGTACTATTAATCTCTATATGCATATATACATGCATATTCAATTGTATATGGATAGATAGATGCATATGCATCTATATATGCATACAAATGCATATTCGCCTATATAAGCATACATACATGTATATTCACCTGTACATTGATAGTTACATGTATATTCACATGTACATGGACAACTACATGTAATATTCACATCTACATGGATAGCTACATGTATATTCATTTGTATATACATACAAACATACATGTATATTCACCTATATATGTATACATACATGCATTTTCACTTGTACATGGATAGCTACATGTATATTCACTTGTATATGTATACATACATACATATACTCAAATATTCATATATTCATGTAAATTTACATCCACATAAAGATGTATATGTATATGTATATGCAGATATATAGACGCATGTTGAGCTTTATATGGATAGATACACGGATATTAAACTTTTTGGATCATAATATTTAGTACATATATTACATAATTGTATGTTGGACCAATTAGGTAGTCCATTTAATTGTGTCAAATGAGATCATAGGTTTAAATCTTGCTTGGGAGACAATGTTGTGGTAAATATGCAGTATGGTCATTGTAAATTTTTAGCAACAAGTGTCTCTATGTTGCAATAAAAATCCTCTCAAACGCAAGGTAACAACAGTACTAAAATTGTGCCATATTTATTGCACATTTTGCCATGATGTTGTTGTAACATAGACACTCTGTTTATTTCAAATTCGTTTATATTAGCTTATATTCCTTATATATGTATACATAGATGCATATTCATCTAAATACATATTCTGTTATATGTATTTGTGTGTATATGCATAATCTTTTATTTGTGTATTTGTTTAAAATATATTTACCTGTAAACGGTCAGATATAGGCATATTCCACTACAAGGTATTGGTGAGTTTACTGCATATTTTGCTGCGAAATTTGTTTTGCAAAAGTTCATAAAATATCGTAGCAAACCTCACAACAAAAGTCGTGGCAAACGACGTAAACATTTTGCCACACAGTTGCCACGAAAATATACGCGAAACTATACAGAAATTTATATGCTCACATATACACAACCATATACGTGAGATTTGTCAGATAATATATGCAATATTATATGTGAAGATATACGCAAAAATATATGCTAATATATATGCAACTGTAAATGCAAACATATATGCATACATATACACAAGATTTAACGGATACTTTACACAAGCTTTGCCGCGACTATTACCGCTAGTTTAGCCACGAACTTTCTGGGAAGTTTACTGCGTCTGTTACCGCAAGCTTTGCCGCGACTTATGCGCGAACTTTATTGTGAGATTTGCTGCTCATTTGATGCGAGTTTTTCTACATATTTTATGTGAGTTTACTTCTCAATTGACGTGAGTTTTTCTACATAATTTATTCGAGTTTTTTTGCAAATTTTACGTAAGTATTGTTGCTATTTTTATGCGAATTTTTCTGTAGATATAAAAAAGATTACTTAAATTTGCTAACAAATCAGTATGGTCACGATAAACAACGCATATACAGATGCGACAAACATGTCGAGAAAAATAATGTTGCAAACTTGCGGTAAAAGTCGCGTTTATATTCATGTAAAACGATATGTAAACACTCACATAAAAGTTCGTGTCAAAAATTGCAGCAAAAGTCGTGACAAATTAGAAGATTCATTGCAAATTTTGTCGCGTTTCTGCGTAAAACTCACATAAAAGCTTGCGTTAAATATTTACGTCAATGTTGGCGTGAACTGTCATGTCTATGTTCGCATATATAACCGGAGCAAAAGGAACGGCTACCGTAACATCTATACTTGCGTCAATATTGCTTTAAAACTCTTGTCAAAATTTCAATTTTGCAAGCGACTATATTCCCAACAATAATCGCGTAAAACTTCTCACCAAACTGTTTAAATTTTTCTACCGAAAAATATGCATCTATACTCGCAGCAATAGGTGCGTCAATATTCGCATAAAATGAGCAGCTATCTACGTAGCAAACGCGAAAAACATAGTCGTGTTGTCGCGAAATTACGACAAGGATACATGAAAGTTGAGGCAGGACCCCGGGGCCGCCGACCAGAGAATACCAGAATCGTGCGTGTCGTTTATCGGAAGAGTTCAAATGAATAAAATTTAATAATAATCATTAACAATATAAAAGAGATTACAAACTATCCCCAAGATTAGGTTCACAAGGCCCCCCCCCGATTGACAAGGCTTCAGATTAGGGTTTTTAAGAGTTTAGGAGAGAGAGCAAATTAGGGTTTGATGGCCAATTTTGGAGAGAGAGCCTTTTACCCTTTAGCTAACTTTAGGAGTCTCCTTCCTTCCCAGATTAGGTTTTGTCGGGTCTCCAGAGATGGCTTCTCCCCCTTTAGCTAATTTTGGGGAGTCGTCACTATATTCGTATCCGCTCAGTTGCCCGTCGTATTCGTATCCGCTCAATCGCCCGCCGTATTCGTATGCCGTACTTGCCCGATTCACATGCCGTAAAATACTTTTGGAAGCTCTTGCGGACCTTAATCTCGCCACACCAAACTGCTAAGCTAATATAAAATTATTATGTTTCATATCATGTGTGAAGAGACACACGACATTCACCCCCACCAAACCTGCACATCCTCCGGTATGTGCTAATTTCAGTGAGGCTTTTCTGTTGGTTATTCTACTTCACTGTCGATGCTCAAGACAAAATCTTCTAGAGCTTCGAATCCAATTTCAATTCTATCTTTTCTCTTGAAGACCTTGATTCTTTTACCAGCAATTGGCAAGGCAAGTGATGTACCATCAAGTTCCACCAAATGATATGTCGCATTATCTTAAACTTTCTTCACCATATATGGTCCAAACCATCGCTGCGAAAATTTTTGAACCGTACTATGTTTGTTATCTAGGTTATTATCGTACACAAGCACCCAATCTCCTTCAACGATTCTCCTTGGGCGAAGACGATGTCGTCTGTCGAAGTGTTCCTTGTTATTCAGTCTTACATTCTTTAGCCGTGTTATTGCCACTTCTATATCTTCCGACCTTTGCTCTAACTGCCGATTCCTCAAAGCTAGTAGATCCTCTCTGCTTATCTCATCTTGCCATGGCAATGCTAGCCATGAAACAATACTTTGCTCCACTGGCATTATTGGCTTCTGTCCGAATATGAGCTCTCCTGGCATATATCCTGTCACCGAGCTATGGGTAGTCCTATCAGCCCATAGTGCAAATGGTAGTACACGCGGCCATTCTTCTATTCTCCCATGACACGCTTTCACTAAGCCCTTCACGATAGGTCCATGTCCACGTTCCACTTTCCCGTTTTCTTCCGGATTATATGCCGTGGTAAGCGATAACTTGATTCCCATTCTGGAGAAGAATTATCTAGCTTCGTTGGCATCAAGCTCTCCTCTATCAGCCACAATCTTGCCAATGCATCCATATCTGCAAATAACATCTTCAAGGACTCTACATATCGATGACGTCTCCTTAGTTCTTAATGCTCGACCTTCAACTTGGTTGGTAAGATCCTCCCTTGCGAGCATGAGATACTTCATCTGTGATCACCCCATTGACATCATTATGATGTCCACCATCCATTTGTAGTGTATCGCCAGCGGGTAAGTTCGATGGAGTTCGTTTCGATGGCGAACATTGGAGAAGAACTGACATTCCTTGTATGTTTCCACGTAAGCTGCTACATCTTTGTAGATTCCTGGCCACCAATACTTCTCCTTAAGCTTTGCGAATGTGGCCCATATTCGGCGATGGCCTGCCCAAGCACTATTATGAAACTCCGACATGAGTTTTTGTCGATCTTCCAACTTGCAAACAACCCGCATTGGAGTTCCGCTCTTTTTCTTCGCATGCCGCCAAAAAGCTCCATCCTTAAGAAAATACTTGTACGCCTTCTTACGAATTCGATGGAAATCTTCTGTTGACAAAGATTCATCTCATTGAAGTGTTCGCAAGTATCTCCTGATCTCCACGAATTCGCCTTCATAGTCCTCTTCGACGAAAGTTGTTAGCACTCGAGCATAGGAACTTGTGAAGAAGTCCAAGCTCACCTCCTCTTTATCAGAACGTGGACCTTCTTCTTTATCGTATCTCGCCCTTGATAGCATGTTTGCAATGACATGACGTTTCCCAGCTACATGTCGGATCCCCGGATTGAGTGACTTGACATACATGATCCATCGTAACATGGAGATATCTGGTGTATTACAACCAGATGCCATACCCGAGATGGGTAGGCAGTCTATCTTGATTACCACTTCAGCTCCAATAAGGTAGTTACAATCAGACTTGATTGCCGAGACACTTCCCCACAACTCCCTCTTCACTTGGGCGTACCTTCTCTGCCTGTCACTTAGCACCTTCGCGTCGAACCGAATTGCATATCGATTGCTATCCTCGTCCTCTTGGTTAATAACCCATCCGATTCCGGTCGGACTAGTATCTACAGTCACGAAAATAGGCTTGCCATCAGAATAGTCCGCCTTTCGTAATGCGAGTGCCTCTATCAGTAATTTCTTCAGTCTTCGAATGGCTAACGTATGCTCGCTCGTCCATTCAAACCTGCGCTTTCTCTTCAGCAGATCATACAATGGCTCGGCAATATGAGCATAGTATGGTATCCAAATATGATAAAATACACACGCTCCAAGGAACCTTCGAACCTCCGTTTGAGACACGCATTCCTCCTTCATATCTTGAATTGCGTTCACTTTGGATGGCGAAGGTTTTCGGCCATATGCTCCACATAAGTGACCCACCACCACGATCTCCGACTGTCCAAATGAGGACTTTTCTCCTGAAAATGTCAGATTCGCTTCTTCCAATCTTTGTAACACCTTCTCGTAGTCTTTCACATGATCTATGACGAACTTCCTGCGTCCATCCTTGTCTTTCGCCTCATCCTTCTCCTCATCCGAGCATCTTTAAATCAGAATATCATCCAAGAAGGGCATCGTGATATCTGGGATGCAATCCTTCAAGACCTTGTTCATGGCGTTCACCATATGTGCCACCGAGTTTGTCGCACCTTGAGGCAAGGTACACATCCGCACCAGTCCGATTGGAGTCCTCATGGTCGTAATATCTCGACTATCTACCGCCAACTGGAAACGATCATACCCGAAGTAAAGATCGCCAATGGAATAGATGGATCGGCCTGCAAATGTTTCGGCAAATTCGTCCACACTTGGCCCAATTCCAGCATTCCGAATCGTCACCTTGTTGATGGGTTGAAGATCTTGAATGAATCACAAGGATCCATTCTTCTTCGGCATCGTGAACCACCTATTAGAGTATGGCATGTTTGACGGCTCCAAAATTCCCATTTCCACCTTCTCCTTCAAGAGCTCAATCAGCTTCGACAGGTGCGCTCTTGGAACCGGTATCGGCTTCAGATTCCAAGGTACATGTGGTACCGTAAAGATAACCATCGGTTCGACCATCCTTGGATCAACATACTCGATTTCTTATGGGGTAAACGCGAAAGCCTTCCCATGTCTTTCAAGCATCCTGCATAACATACGCTCTTCTTCAGGGAGGAAGAAATCCTCTCTTCCAACTCAAAGTTTCTCCTTGGTCTCTTTAGTGAAGACATGACCTATTGTCTTCGGGTTCCTTAAACTTGGATCGTTCACAACTTCCTTCATCTTCTGCCAGCTATCTTCCGGTAACAGAATCGCAATTGGCTTGATCTTCCTATCCACCGTTTTGTATTTTGTGTTGACTCTAGGTAGCTCCATCAAGTTGCCCCGATGATACTCATCGATGACGGCGAACATGCTGATGGAGTTGACTGAATTCACAGGTTGATCGTGAGGGCAGCTCAAGTCCACGACGTCCTCGATTTTGCCGATGGTGTCGTTAAATGAGGCTTCCTCTAGAGTATGAGTCAAGAACTCATCTTCTTCAATTATGTTTTCTTCTTTTAACATCTTCTCAACATGTTGTATCCGACGCTTATCCTTCCTGTTAAGTAGTGTTAGTTTACATGTGCCACTAGATGTGACGCATGTGGCTTCTCCTTGCAATCCACGCGCTTTCCTTCCTTGTGGGACTTATGATTTCTCGGACTATTTGCGCCCCACGCTTCAATAGTCTGCCCTAAAAATTTGAGGATTCGCCTCCAAGGCTATCTCGGTTCCTCTCGTGATTGGCTCGCACCGTCAAGAATTGAACGGATCTTCGACTATCAAGAATCTTGACTCGCGCGAAGGCTGCTCCATTATCGAACAATTTGGTCTCCATCTGGGATGACGTGATATACGGTTGCCCTAGGATGATAACATGGGAAGCAGAATCTTGTACGAATAAGTGTTGATCAATCTCCACGTCACCGATCGTAACCTTCACGTTAGGGCACGCCCGGTACAAGTCCTCCGCGGCCTTCGTCGCCGCTCGAATCTTCCAACCATGATTGGTATTGATCGGCCACTTCCCTTTCTTGTAAAACTCGGTCGACATGAGGTTGATCTCTGAGCCATGGTTGATCAAGGCGATCATGGTCTCTTTCTTCTCATGGATCCTTACCGGCGTCTCCGTTGTCGCTCTTGCCCAGTGAGGTCGAGAGTAATGGTTGTCTGCTATCACCTCTTCACCTTCTTCCTCCTCATCGGATCTCACTATAGTTATAGCACTTGTTTTCGCCTCCTCTTCATCCAATTGTTGTCGCTTCCGCTTAATAAGGTCCACAATAGTATCATGGAACTCCTTAGCAATCCCGAGCAGCTCTCACAAGGATGTTTAAAACTTTCTCCTCAAGAACCTTCCGCAAGTCCGTTTTTTGCTCTATGTCCGACCTTAGCTTGTAAGTCGGTGCCGCTCGTTCTCTCCCCTTTCTCGCAGATTCATCCACATCCATCCGAGCGGGTTTGCTCGATCCACCATCCCTCATGCTTGGTTCGCCAACTTCTTTTCATATCACCGGTTGACCCAAGTCTTCTTTCCTTGCATTCCTTGTGTTGGGTTGTCGAATACGGGCATCTAATGGCCGTGTTCACACTGTCCATAAGTGGACGGGCCATATTTGTAATATGCTTGAATGGCGTGAGCCCTAGCCTAGGGGTATAATTACAAGGCTTGTATGGTCGTCCAAAGTTGGTTGCTCCAACTTCAGTTAATGGTAGTTCCATTTCGTGCTTGTCTCTCTCTTCAACTCTCTCGTGTCTTTGGCCGTCACCTCTGACTAGTTCGGATCTAAAGCCTCCTCCTTCAGATCTGATCTTCTCTCAGCATCAACCGACTTCCCGACACTTCCACCATACTCCTGGAAGCCAGCGCTTGTTCCGCCTAACGTCCTTTCTCTACAACATGGGTCGCTTGGATGTACCATCTTCTTCACCAATTCTTTCCCTCTTCTTTTCGACAAGCGCTTCATAGTTTTCGCACACAACCTCCGCAAAGCTCGTTTTATCGTCAACTAGATCCGACCATCTAGTAACTCGTCACACATTCCGATTAGCAATCTCCAAGTCTTCTGAATCGATTTTCCCCTTCTCGCACTCGAAGACCGTTGGCCAAAATCCAACTCCAGGCTTGATCGTCTTCAGATTCTCTCTTCCAACGCATATTCCAGCTGATGCAGCATAGTGCATAGCCTCCACATGCCTTGCATCCTCCTCTTCGACGATCTTTTTCAGGCCACCTCTTCCAAAGTTCACCCGCAATGCCTTGCGGGTCTCGCTGGAGTGGATCATGTTACTGTCCAGGTATACGATGTTCTTGCGAATCGCGTCTTGTAAGTCAACGCAATCCCTTCGTGAATGCTCCAAGCTGTCGCACCACACGCATCTATACGCATCCTTCCCCTTCGGCCCGCGTCAACCTAAGTTGGCCAACGACATCGCTTCAAACTTCTTTGATATCTCCTCCATGATAGATTCCTCGATTGCTTTCTTGTCGACATTATTGATCAGCTTGGTCGGTTCAATCGTGGCAGGCGCCTTCCTTCTCCACGCTTGTGGACTTTCCACGTCAGCTTCTTCTAGCCATTGTCGACGCTTGTCAAGGCGGCTGCAAGCCTTCTTCACCGCCACCCAGTCCGCAACCAAGCCGTTTAGTTGCGTTTCATCCTCCAAAAGGCTTCCCAATTCTCGCCGATCTTTAGTATCCACCGCCTTCAAGAACAGCAGGACTTTATCTCCATCGAGAACTCGTTGATCAACACTCAGAAATCGATTGTATTTCTGATCGAATTCCGCGTACACTCTCGATGCATACAGATTCTTCCCTTTCTTCGCGATCTAGTTCATTAGTGTATGGCGACTCATCCTTGACGCATCTTCAAGACGACGCCCAGGTTCTATGCTCGTTTTGGATCTCCATGATGCGCTCGCGGATCCTTGGTTCCACCACACGCTTGAAGCTAGAAATCTGCTTCAGATCGTTGACATCCCTCTGCTACATCTCGTTCCGATACATAGCAAGAAAATCCATGATGTTGTTGCCACCAAATCGTTTAGCTATCACCACCGTTCGATCGACAGCTTTGTCGATTAATGCCTCCCGATCTCTCGCCTTCATCATGAATTCCACGACGGACACCATGCCTTTCGTCAATTCCTCTCCTTGAGTTCCACTCGTTGAAGCCATCCCGCACTTGGTATCAACATGTCGCCTTGTTTCACGTCGGGTTCACCAGAGATGTCGTGAAATTACGACGAGGATACGTGAAAGTTGAGGCAGGACTCCGGGGCCTCGTACCAGAGAATACCAGAATCGTGCGTTTCGTTTATCAGAAGAGTTCAAATAAATAAAATTTAATAATAATCATTAACGATAGAAAAGAGATTACAAACTATCCCCAAGATTAGAAAAATTACAAAACATGGACGCACCGAGCACTACAGAAAGTCGCCGCCCGCACATAGCGCTACAGAGCACCCCGAAGAATGCAAATAAAAATTGTGTTTTAAGGACTGCTTATATTCTGCTTGATTTGAACCTTGCTTGCTCATAATAATCATTAACGATAGAAAAGAGATTACAAACTATCCCCAAGATTAGAAAAATTACAAAACATGGACGCACTGAGCACTACGGAAAGTCGTCGCCCGCACATAGCGTTATAGAGCACCCCGAAAATTGCAAATAAAAATTATGTTTTAAGGATTGCTTATATTCTGTTTGATTTGAACCTTGCTTGCTCATGTGGGATATCGCATTTTCCCGCCTCGCTAAGTCTTCTAGCTTCATTAATCCATAACTTTTACCGTACTTGCCCGATTCACATGCCGTAAAATACTTTTGGAAGCTCTTGCGAACCTTAATCTCGCCACACTAAACTGTTAAGCTAATATAAAATTGTTATGTTTCATATCGTGTGTGAAGAGACACACGATAACATCAAACTCGCACATATATGTCCGTGGATATGGTTATGTATATATTGGCATCAATGTTCGCGTATATGTTCGCAGAAAATTTGACGCATATAATAAAAAACACTGTCGCGACGTACACGCGTTTCGTCTAGGGCACAGCGCCAAACTGTTATAGCAAACGACCAAATACCTTGTAATGTAACACCTCATGTTACATTATTTATTTATTTTATTTCTTATATTATTATTATTATTAGTATTATTCTAACAAACCAACACTCGATCCCCCTAATTTTAGGGTTTAGGGTTTTCAAGGTTTTAGGTTTGTCATTGCCATTCCTTTCAATGATACAATACTCAAATTAGCACCATGATCACTAAGCATACGGGCTGGTTAGAAAATATTATCCCGCCCTAAGTTAAACTCTAAACCATGAACCAAAGCTCATAATTATCGGTTAATATAAAAAGCACTCCCTTTAAATTCAAGATCACATCCACTCGTATGCACCAAGTAGCCCATGGTATTCTCTAACACATGGGCTATGTGGATTAATATAGAAAATAATTAGAGCGGTGATCGCTTAATCAGGTTGCAGGTATCCATTAAATGAGATATATTTAAGGACTTGTTTCTGAAACATTTTTCCTTTCTTGTGATGTTCATTAAGCTATTATTGAGAAGTCAACTTATTATCCCCTCAAGGATTGCATCAGTTACTCGAATTTTGTGAATTTCCGAACTAGAACTCAAATTGAAGGTATTCGAAATGCTGCTGATCAAATTACGTCAGGTGGAGTTCCAGATTAATGCAGCCAAATCGATAGGTCAAATAAATTGTGATCGAGAATGTAATCTTGGTTATAACAAGTAGATTCAATCAGAGAATTGGGAGATGGTTAAAATTCCAGGCTGGGCTTGTCAGCACCAACGAACAATATTTTCCATGGTGGATGATGATGAATGAAGAAACTTTTTGTTGTTGAAAGTCTGATTGCATGAATTATAATAATTGGACGTGGGAACGAGCACGTCCCAACGTAAAATTTGGAATGATGAATAGGATTAAGCTGGAACATATCAGTCCAGATGTGTAACAAATTCACCATCGCATCTCAGTTTGAGGCTGATGGATGGGGATCCACCTGAGCAGCTTAATTTGTTCCGGCAAACAATATGCCCGCATGATTAAAGCTTCATAATTAAAGGTTGCGTAATAGAACGATTATTGTGCTACGATTTCCCCGGAAAGATCGCCGGAAAGGAATAACTAATATAGGTGCAGGTTAGCTGATAAAATGTGATCAATATGATGGTTTCGAATAATATCGATGGTACAATTCATGTGCTTCGGCGCAAGCTGACGCGCGGAGTACTACTGATCATATCTGAAATTATACGCACTTTGGGAGCCACAAGCCTCCATCGATGAAGCTGATGCTGAGGAAGGGCTTGGCTTGCGCATCGGTGAGCTGGTGGGACCATGAGACACGACCCGTGCGGCTGGCTCCAGGGCCCGAGCATTTGTACTCGCCGTAAAACGCCGTCCTACAGCAGCAAATGATCACTAGCTGAATCAACATTCTCATAAGTATAGGCATAATTATTGCTACAATCTATGATCATCAATGTACGCCGTCAGTTCAGCCATGGCGTCGGGCCTCATGCATGATCTCATGTTTGTTGATCGTGAGCAGCCGCGAGATGATGACGACCACAGGATCATCAAATCACTTATAGCTGGGTGGTGTGTGATCAAGTGCTTGTGCATGATATTGTTTGTAGTTATCTAAGTAGGTGGTGATGTTGAGGATCATGCAGTGATCAGTGCGATATAATATTGTAGCTATTGTTAATGCAGTATCATCATGCACTAATTACTATTGGTTAGTTCATTTGCAGATGATGATCGAATTTACAGTGTAATCGATCCTGCACAATTGGCGTTGAATGTTTTGATCAATGGTCAGTAAGCAACGTATACGCTCTAATAGAACACCTTGTGTAATACAAGGCCCTCCCTATTAGAATAGAATGAACCAGAAGAGTGTTATATCTCAAAGCCATTCAGAATATAATGTCCTTTCTTTACTTTCTATGTATATATTTTTTTTATTTGTTTATATTTTTATATATACTATAATTTTTTCTTTCTTTTGTACTTTGGATGATTGGGTACACATCTCATTGTTGTGTCTTTTGTCTTTTATGGGCCAAATCTTGGTCTTACTATACGTTAATATATCTTTATTTCTTTCTTTCTTTCTCTATTGTCACAATGGCCTCTCTAGTAGAATGCCCTAAATAGGCAGGCACTATGTATTAGAGCGGATACGTTAGTACTCACTTCTGGTTGAGAGCGACGCCGAAGTCATCCCAGCCCTCGGGCCGAATGATGCTGGAGAGGAAGGTGTAGGAGAAGATAACTCTGGAGTAGGGACCCCATGTGCGGCCGAGGAAGATGTAGCCGGAGCCGCTAACGACGCAGGAGACGAAGGAGTAGCCGGTGTTAGATGTGGGGAATGACCGCTTCTGCGCGGATATGGAGCCGTACGGGTTGGCGATGGAGTGCAGTTGGCATTTCTGCAACATCAATTATATTATGTCAACGCCGGCCCGCAAGATTGGAAGATCAAGATCAAACAGGTGTCAAGTTCTGACATACCCACCACACCTCATACATATTCGAGCATATAGTTGTACGATATCTATATGTAGATCATGTTACATATTGTTATCCATAACTCTATTCGACCCAACTTTGGATAGTCTTGGTTTTTCGTACTAAAGGGCTAACACGTATTGATGTATATAGCTAGACACCGCTGATCATGAGATTGTACGTACAACGAAGAGGGAGCGTGCGTCGCCGAAGATGAAGTCGACGGAGCCCTCGATGTAGCTGTTGTAGTAGTAATGCCGGCCTTGCTTGTCGTAGAGCGTGTCCTGGGCACCGTAGAAGTTACAGCGATAGAAGGCAGCCCTATCGCCCTCAATCATGAGGGCCACGGCCTGCCGGCCCACAGCGCCAGCAGGTGGGTGCGGAGCCGTGTTCTATCATCATGTGCCATCAAATTAATTAGATATTTAACCATAAACCGGCCTAAACCCTAAACCCATTATTCATTAGATTCTAACCTGTGTAAATTGAATAC
The DNA here is from genome assembly GCA_037176905.1 of Azolla pinnata. NCBI lineage: Eukaryota > Viridiplantae > Streptophyta > Polypodiopsida > Salviniales > Salviniaceae > Azolla > Azolla pinnata. The sequence continues at coordinate 2,404 of JBBBWG010006836.1, read as the reverse complement.
GATAAGGGAATCGATTTGTAAACAACAAAAGGAAGTAAGAAGCAAATTAGTAAATAGAAGTAGGACTATAAATTAATGAACATGAGAAGAGATAGATGGAAGCGCTTAGTAAGAGAACGTGTCAAATTTCAATGAGCTAGACTTTAATATATAATCTTTTATTTTAGTAAGTGTCAAAATGTAATTAATAAATTTGTTAGGCGTTCTTTGGTAACTTTCCTATCTTTCTAATTTGCAAAGTACAAGAAATGAGAAAAAACAAATCGAGATAAAAGGACACTATGGATTTAATCTCGAGAGATTTTCAATCTAAAGAGAATATAGTGGAGAGATTGATGAATGGATGAATTGTTATAATCCCTTGGATAAGTCCGCAAGTTGATACTCGGACTTTTATGCGGACTTAATGTCCAAGGGATGGACTTATTTGAGAAGTCACTTAAAAGTAAGTTTTTTTTTTCTTTCATTTTTTAGCTTCCCTCATCAACCGGTTTGTATCGCTCTTATTTATTATTTTTGTTAATATCTAACCTCCTCGAATCGAACTTCCATTACTCAGGCAATGCATAGAAATTGGTATTGCATCAACAACAAAGGAGATTAAAGAGGCGTAGGTGATCGATCAAAATGATTCGAAGAGCTTGTACAAAGTCTAGATTTCGTGAAACAACTATCGTTTCCATCCTTTTGCAGCACAGCAAGCGTGCTGGTGCTGATCCAAGAATTTTGCCTCGATAAAATGCGGACCCATCCGAATGTTGGAGGACTCGAATGAGTGCGGACTTAGATCCAAGGGATCAATCGATGCCGATGATGATCACAGGCGGGATGATGATGATGATGATGATGATGACGATGATGATTGATGATTGATGACGACGACAGGCTGGGTTGGGATATTTACCTTGAAGGAGATGTCGAGGGCGATGAAGGAGTTGGCGTGGACGGAGACGGAGGCGCTGCCGTAGGTGCCGAGGGGTTGGCGACCGGGCCCAAGTGTGGACGCGGTGTCGTTCCACTGGATGAAGGTCAGCACGGGGCTCTCGCCCTTCAGCGTGATCAGGTCCTTGCCCGCGGGAATGCTCACCTTCTCATTGTAGATGCCCTTCTTGACGTAGATGAGAACGCGCCGCGTGTTGGGGATCGCCACCGAGTCGACCGCGGCCTGCACCGTGCGGAACCGCCCGGACCCGTCCTTGGCCACGACGATGATCCTGCTGATCCCCGTGCCGCAGGCGCCCGTCGCGTTCACACCGGCCGGCGGCTTCGTCGCGTTCACACTTACGAGTCCACGCTTCTTCAGGAAGCGCCCCGCCGCGAGCACGGCTGGCTTCGACGACGCTTCCACGAGGCTCTCGAGGGTTTGCCCGAAGAACACGCGGTCGTCGAACCCGATCGGCCGCCTCGGCAGATGGTCCTCGTCGCCCACGTCGCCCTCCGTCGGATCGGGCCGATACCTCCCCACCTCGCGCTCCACCCACCCTAGCAAGCTGCTGCCATTAATGCCGATGCTAGTGCCATTAATGCCGATGCTAGCGCCATTAATGCTGATGCTAGTGCCATTAATGCTGATGCTAGTGCCATTAATGCTAGGGTTTGGGCCATTAATGCTAGGGTTTGGGCCATTAATGCTAGGGTTTGGGCCATTAATGCTGCTGCTCTGACTCGGTCCTATGCCCGGCACTTCTACTGCGCCCGCGATCTGCGCCGATGCCACGATGATCAGCACCCCCCACTGTAGTACCACACGGCCCCGGCCCATCGCTTGCACCAGCTGCGCCGCCGCCATTCCGCTAACTTCTTCCGATACGCTCCCTTGTTTTTATTGCAAGCGCCGATTTTGCTCCACTATATATGATCGATCGAATCGATCGGATCGGATCGATCGATATTCTCCTAAAGCCTGATCTGATCTTCTCTCACGCCTGATGCAGTTGCACCGCTAATTCCTAATCTGTTTGAATATGATCCGCCACCTACAGCTAGCTGCCTGCTGATGGAGTCAAACTAAATTACAGCTGCTGCTAAATGCTGCTGCTGGCCGGCCATGGGCGAGCTGCTTATATATATGTATATATATCTCTGCCTACAGATTCCGATGCACCAGTCATGCGCTCGCACCACCTGGCGCTACTGCACGTCGCTACAGTCTATATCATAGAAATATATTGCTGCGAAAACTGATGCCATCTCTACGTGACGATGATGCTGCTGCTGGGCGGCTGACTCGATGCCTCATCAACAATATGGCGCCATTGCTCGCGCCTACTTCCTTCCCACCATCATCCACATCAAAATACACTCTAGCCACGGAATTTGGACGTAGTTGCCCATGGCTCCAACCACAAATATAATCTAATCCATATATATATACATGCATATACATACATACATGTATATATAT
>JBBBWG010006825.1:0-16148 GCA_037176905.1 Azolla pinnata | reverse complement strand
TGCCTAGTCTTGTAACAACTCCAGAGTAAGAGGCTCTTTGTAACTTCATGATTGGCAGATGTTGATTTCTTCCTGTTCTTGAAGAAGCAATAAGGGGAAGCATCACCTTAACTTCTCAAAGTATTGCCTAGTCTTGTAACAACTCCAGAGTAAGAGGCTCTTTGTAACTTCATGATTGGCAGATGTTGATTTCTTCCTGTTTCCATAACTCCAGAGTAAGAGGCTCTTTGCAATGCATAACCTTATTCACTCCTACAAAAAGCTTTTGGCAGATGTTGATTTCTTCCTGTTCCCATAACAGCTCGATTTCGCTTCTGGGAATCGATCACGATCGTCATGCTTTCTCTGCATTTCTGTATATATCAGCCATCATCGCATACGAGGAACCATCCTCAGGGTCTAGCGCTATGAGATGCCGCAAACATCTCGAGCCAAGGTCAACATATCCATATGCTTTGCAAGCAGTGAGCAAAGATTTCCATGTTTCTTTGGGGGGCGGCGATTCCACGGTATCAAGAATGCCCACCGCCGCATCCACGCATCCAGATCGCGCTAGGAGATCTACCATACAAGAAATCTGATACAAAGTCTGCAAACCTCTCATCTCCACCATTGAAATGCACTCCTGGCCCTGAGAGACAAGGCTGGTCTGACTGCATGCAACCAAAACTGTTGTAAATGCTATAGGATCTGGTTTTATACCCTTTTCTTGCATGTCCTTGAAGTATTGCATAGCCATATTGCCTTCCTGGTTGATACCACACCCTTTTATGATTGAACTCCATGTCTTGATATTCCATACCGGGAGCTCATCGAACACTTTCCTTGCCTCTAGGAGTACCCCACACTCTCCATACATATCTACCAATGCACTGCCAATGATGCAATCCTTCTCTAAGCCGTATTTTGTGATCTCACCGTGCATTTCACGGCCTTTACTTATGGAGCTCGAGCTGCGGCACGCTTTTAAGCTACAAGCAAGGAGAACATCATCAGGAGATGCGCACTGCAACCGCATCTGATGGAGGCAATTCAAAGCTTCTTCAGGTCGACCGTGTTGGGCATATGCCATGATGAGCGAGCTCCACGAAGCATTTTCCAAGGATGAGAGTCTGTTGAACACTTGCTGTGCTTCTTCGAGAAAGCCGCACTTTCCAAACATATCCACCAGCGTATTTCCCACGAGAGAGTTGTGGTCCAATCCTCTCTTCACAATGCCTGCGTATATGGATCGACCCAAATCTATTGATCTTGTGCTACCGCAGGCTTTTAGCCCACACACGACTGCGACATCATCGTGCAACGCATTCTCTGAATGCATCTTTCCAAAGCAATGGAGAGCCTCTTTGCCATAGCCACATTCGATATATCCAGACATCAACACATTCCACGACACGATATCATGCATGGGCAGCTTATCGAAAACTAGTTGAGCTTCATCGAGGCACCCGCACTTGCAAAACATGGCCAAACATGTGTTTCCGATACAGATATCGGCATCGAACCCTCTTTTCAAAATGTCGCCATATATACGGAATCCAGCTTCGATTGCTCTGATGTTATAGCAAGCTTGTAAGCTAATCATGTAAGTCACAACATTTGGTAGCCCACCCTGAGACATCATTTGTGAGAAGCAATTGATTGCATTCTCATAATAGCCGAGACCCACATAGGCTGATAGCATGGAGCTCCATGAGACCACATCTCGTGCCGATAGGCTATCGAACACCTCCTGTGATTCTGCAAGAGACCCACATTTACCAAACATATCGATCAACGCATTTCCAACAAAGATGCTGTCCTCCAAGCCCATGTTTAGTATTTCTTCACGGAGCGCCCGGCCCATTTCAAGGTTCTTCTGCATGCTACACGCCTTGAGAAGCGCCACGAATGTGTATGTTGTCGGATGCAAGCCATCCGATTGCATCTTCTTGTACAGATCGATGACACGATCTACATTTCCGGAGTCGATGTAGCTCGAAATCAGAGCATTCCAAGAGTACACATTCCGGAATTCTAACCTTTCCATGACTCCTTCGGCATCCGAGAGATGGCCACAATCAGCCAACATAGACACCAGGTAGTTCCCCAGCACAGTCTGCCTTTCTAAGTCCTTGCTTTCCATATACATTTTCAAGCGTTGGGCGCAGGATGGGTGTTTCATCCTCCTGCATTTCTGCAAGATGCAGATCAAGTCGGGAACGGAGGGAAGCTTGGGAGAGCGTTCTAAGCAAAGCACTGCTTGTTCCAAATCTGAGGTTCCTACATTCCAAGCATCCTTAGATTGAGCGGTATGGAACTCCCTTGGCGTAAGATGCCACGGATCAATGCAGGTGTAGAGACTGTGTATCTTCTTCTTCCTCTTCTTCCTCTTCTTATTCATCAGCATCATCATCATCATCATCATCATCACCACCGCCACCATCATCATCGTCCACATCTGTATGCTGCCTTGGGAAGCTTCTCTCTCAAAATGCAGAGAGGCCCTGCAAGTTCCTCAACATCAATCATCATCTTCTTCACCATACATCCTCATCTGTATGTTGCCCTGGGAGACAAAATTCAAGAAAACGTCAGATCAAAACACAACACAAAGGTGACATAACACTTTGTAGACCTTATTACTGTCTTGAAATGCAGTAGTGGCTTCAATTCCAGTTTCGGAATCCAATTCTTCAATTCTTGTAGCCTGCAACAAACACCATGAATCAAAGACTGTGCTGCTTCGCCAAGGAACCAATTCAGTACATCGGCATTGAGAGGACAATCAATGTGGGCATCAATTAAAGATGGATTTACCAGTCTGGAATGACTACAAAATTTCCTGGAATAGTGGGAAAAATGAGTCATACAAGGTAGCATGCACAACAAACTGTCGTAACAAATCGAACTGAAAGCAGCGGCACTGATCGGCATATCAGATTTGTAGCTTCATTTGAGCTGATGAAGTTGAACAGCACAGTGAAAACCTACCTCAGCATCAACAGCAATGCTGGGTAAAGCTTTGTCTATCACAATCACTACAAGTGTTTCAGGTTAACACTTCACATTTAATAGCAAAACATTGGATTTAAGAGCACAATGGCTTTTATGACAATAGCGCTGATCTTCTGCTAGTCAGTTTCGTGCTCTGCATTAATGATTACACACCTAAAAATGAAATTTTTCGATGCAGCTGCTTGAGTAAGATGAGAAAATACAATTCAGAACACAGACATGGAAAATGCCATCGGCCGCTTGACTAAGAAGAGAAGAATAAGATACAGGTTACGAATCGATTCCTCGTGCCCAATGTGTCCATCTTTGCAGAAGAATCGCAACAGAATTGGGCGGTGAGTCCGTATCACGTCCATACAAACATGGAACAACCAAGGAGAAATATGAAAAGCTCAGCAAAATACTGGGATTTTGGTGGTGGGTTCTCACCAAATAACCAAAATTTTCCCCAGGCCTCGGGATATATTTTACAAAACAGCTGCATGCAGTGCCAGGAACCACAACTGCATCCATGATAAAGGTTGGTGAGTAGCTGCCATCTCAGAAGAGAACCCCAACTGTATGAGGCTGCTTGTTTTTTGTGTAATATTTGACCAAAAGCAATTTACATCACAGAATGTCGGAGCAATCAGGAACCACTGTTGCATAAATGCACAATGGCCTATGCGAATTTATCTCTGAAGGGAACCCCAATTCCTTCGAGCCTGTTATAGAGAAAAACGGATAGTATTAACGATGGAAAATCATCAAGCAGCCTAATTGCAGCAAGCCAGTGTATATCACTAAGATGGTCATGGTTAGCAACAGTCAAAAGTTACAAGAAAGATGGTTTTACCCTTCCTACAACACTTCATTAACTGAAACGGCAAATCGAAGAAAAGGATAACAAAATTACGTCGCTACGATAACTGGAAAAAGATGGAAGTGAACCTGTCTACTGGTAGATGCAGCTGGTTTGCTTAGTTGACCTTCATCTTCATCTTCATCCTCATTCTCATCCACCATGTCAATGTATGTTGTCCGTGATATATTGCTGCTCGCAGATTTTCGTCCACGTTTTTGTCCAGATGCACTAGGGGTGCCTCTCTCTTTACTCTGGGATACAGCCGAAGCTTTTCTTTTCCTTCCTTTTGCGGTTATAAGGTCCTGTATTATCTCAATGGAATTATCAGTAAGATTCACGGAAGCCTTACGCAGGGTTGAGCAAATTACTGAGAAGCTTAAAAGCCCTTCAAGTACCATTACCAGCTCACTTTCGGATTCAGGAACAGCATCGACCATGATTTCCTCACTGGAGGAAGTACATATATCTTCTGTGTCATCTTGATCAGTTGACTGAAATGCAGCTCTTGCTACTGAAGAAGCTGCCCTGGAAATTCGTTGCTATGTCAGTGCTTATAGCCTATGCGACGTGATTCATCAACTATGCACACGAAAATCTTTTCTCATCTAGAACATTGGCATATTGATTAGATACAAAAACAGGTAAATGCAAAACCATGCACACAAATATCATGAGGCAACCAACATCACCTTTGAGAGCGCACACTGCTTGCAGACATGTCTAAAGTAGTTTGTTTTAAACCTCCTCCTGAGCCTTTACCCCTTCCTTTTGATGCATTTGTTCGTCCACCACGCCCCCTAGTTGATACTGATGATTGACTTGTCTTTCTTGCAGCTGCAGTACATTTACCACCTCGTAACTCAGTATCATCTTCGTCATCACTGAATCCACCCTTGTCAACATTTGACATGAGACTGGACTGCAAAAAATAACAGTACCTGCTCAAAGTCAATGACAAAGACTTCATCATACAAAACCACCAAGATTTACCTGCAAGTAATTGCTGTTTTTGGCTACAGCTGATATGTCTCTTGAAGAAGAGTTTCCTTTCAAAACACGTTCCTAATATAAGATACACCAGAAAAATTATACTTGAAAAACACTACCATCATCACAAAATAATATTTAGAAACATGTCGTTACCTGCATACATTGACTGACTTTCTCTACTAGATCTTTCTCCTCCTTTATCTGCAGCACTTCAGCCTCTTCAACAAGTTTAGCCTGAATAAAAAAATAGGATATGCATGAAATGATGAACGAGTTGAGTATGGCTGATCTAGAATTGGCACTGAATTGCATAAGAATGCATACCCTTGTTTCTTCTAGATTATGCTGAACGCAAGCATAAAAGGCCTGTTTGTCATCCTTATTTACAAATTCATGTAATGCCACATCAAGATCGTTTACAGGCAGGATCTCCATCTTCTGTAAACATTATTCAAATAGATTATAGTTGAGACTATCTTACCAGTTACCAGACCTTTACCAGAGCCAAGGAATATTTCCATCTTACCAAGTTACTTTCAGCAACCAATGCCTCAATATTTTGTTGATTTAACTCCTCTGGTCTTAACAGCTCTTTTTCTTGATCTTTATCTATATGAAAGGTAGATATCGTTTCAATTTGGGAAGACTAATATAGGAACAGAAATAGGAAAAATAACTACAAGGGCTTATTGAATCCCTATATTAACCTCATGCCATTGAACACGAAATCTTCTTTGCTTATAATGGATTTTGATAGAAAGCACACTAGGTCTGTCTTTATTGAGAATTAAAACGCCATTCATACTTGACAATTAAGTTAGTGAATACATTTCCGAATAAAATTTTGTGTTTGCAGTATAGAAAGATAACAAGGTTACCAATGCCTGGCTGTCTCTTTTTTACTGCTTTCGTGAAGATCAGAATGTCATGAGGATTGGCAACCTAGAACACAGCCCAATTTCTTAGTGACAACAACATGCTGCTGTAACGTAAAGAAAACGAAGTCAAAAAATGCACTAAACGGCCAAGCCATCTAACCTTCCCCACAAACTTCTGACCAAAACGTTGAGGATTTATAGTTGTGTACCCAGTATAATCTACCTGTATGTGAAAAAAAATATAAAAGAGTATCAGCCATTACGGTATATAGTTGTGTATCCAGTAACTTTGCAAAGAGAGCATACAACAAAGTATGAGCCAGTTACTTTTCTTGCCTCAAAAACTAACCTTTATACGGATCAATGGAAGCTTCAATTCAGGCCGAATAACAACCTTTTTGTTTGCACGTTCAATCAGTTCATGAACCTACCAATCAGATGAATCATAGAGTTACTATTCATATCTATCCTATGAAAATGTGAGGTCCAACTTACCAAAAATGTGAGACCTACCTTATCTAAAATATGAGATGGTTTAAAGACTTATTAATTTTGAGTTAGATAGTAGTTGGTAGGTTCCAAGGAAGAGATGAATCTGAATAATGGAGTTACAATTCATCAATCCTAACGAAAAATGTAGATCTATCCTATGAAAATTGTGGGACAGTTAAAAGGCTTATTATTTTTATGTTGGATAGTAGTTGATAATAGGTTCTAAGGAAGGAAGGAAACCTATAATACCAGCGTGCTCAAGTGCTCAAGTACAGCTTCAGGATCATTTGGATCAATATCAGCCTCATCTTTTAGTGCAACCTTGAGACAGACATCAAAAAACATATTTAGAGCTGATTCAGAGAAAAAATGCCTTACCTATTAAACGGTAGAAAGCTACATACTTCTGCAAATTCAAATGCCCTCACAGATCCTAATGGTATTTTTGTAGGACGGTATTGGCTCCCCTGCATCAGAGAATTATCATCCATAATTCACATAACTGCTAGTTCTCCATGACTTATGAACAGGGGTCATAAAAACTTAGCATAAATATGAATAGGTTACTAGACTATTAACAACATGAAAAATAGCAGTGAAATCTTCTATACTCACAAATACCCACCCATAGATTCCTGTTCTTTCCTACCAACAGTCAATTTCTAGTTTCCATCATACAACTGATTAATAACACGTATAACATGTTGACAACAAAGATAAGTTTAAAAGAAGGAAAAACTAAGTAATGCTTCTGAAGAAATAACAACAAGCTGATTACCCTGCTCGTGAAATACATAGATCTCTACCTGTCATACAAGTGGTGGTTTAAATAGACACTCAGGAGGAATATAACGCTAATCTGCACACTCCGCCCTCTTCTGAGCACTTATCATTGGAGGAAACAACTCAGAAATGCCACATTTTTCCATGTCACATATTACGATTAAAAACTCAGGAAACAAACAGAGCCCATACTAATTCTTGAATAAATCTTCCAGAAAACCACCACATCTTAAAAGGACCACCACAAACACAAACCAAGTTGTTTATCCAAAGGAAGTTTTCCCACAAACATTATGTAATTTGCATCTGACACCCTTCTTTTAATCACAATTTCAAACTACATATGCACACATTTAACACTGTTGTTTCCCAATGTACCTTTATCTCCAATAGAAGAACATGTTTCGGTTTGGCTTCACCATCAATCAATGAGGTTGCAATAGAAGACCCAGGTTGGGACAGATGAAATCCCATCCCTGCCACCTCCTACAAATTGGGAAAACATATTCAGACCTTGTAATGATTGCGTCAATGAAATGCAGAAATAAAAAATGATAGGATACAAAATTTCGACCTCTGGATCCACCAAACACTCGTGTTCATGGCCCCAAATAATAAAATCTAAGAATCGTGGAAGAAAATGCTCGTTGATTGCATTTTTGGGATTTGTTTTCACCCTGAATATAGCACGAAAAATGAGCAAATGTCCTTTTACTTGTTAATTAATGTCATAGTCTGTAATCTACAGTTTTTCTTGCCTATTTTGATGAAGCACTAATATGTTGAACCAATCGGAAACTGAAGAGCTGTTATTGATTTCAGGACGAATCCACCTTACTGCATGAGGTGTCTATTTGTATCAAAAGCATAAGTAGCAGCAAGTAACAATTGCTATAAAATACTACAATACATTAATTAAGCATATGACAATATATTATATGCATGCATTTGTGTCCTCTTTTGCTTGTATAAACACAATCAGGCTTTTACATACAAGTAACAAGAAAGAAGATTCAACCTGAAACATGCGGTTCAGGCGCTCATCACGGATGTTTCCAAACCCATATAATGCTAGCTTTGTATCACCCTATAAAGAAGGCAAATGTGTTTCAGATGTTCAATCATCCAAATATCAAACAGATCTCAGAAGATAATTGCTCTCATCTGTGTGACATTTTCCAACTAGACTCATAACACCACTTTCAGAAAGAAGAAAATAGACTCATCCACAGCTTTGCAACCATACACCTTGACAATTTCCAGATAGAGTCAAATTATCAATAATCATTTCAAGGTTGGAGAGAGTGAATAACCAGAGCAACAAGTCATGTTTCATAGGGAAATAAAACAGGACTACCTCGATACAACAGCTAGTATTGTGTATGATGCTACAAGCAGTCATAAATGATGTATATGACAATCAAAAGGATTCGTGATGTATACAATCAGGGAGAAAGTGTCCTGAAAAGGCAGTAATGTTCTTTCCACGCGTGTGAAATCAATTCAAACAGTATCCTGTACCAGTAAATTAGGCACCCAGGATCACCGAGTGATGTGTTTCAGACAAAAAATCATGTACATTTGGTGCCTGTCCTGTCAGAGACAATCATGTCAACCTATAATGCTTAATGAGGTTCCCCACCAAAATGAAACCAAGCAAACCCCTAGACCCTTAGGTATCAATTAGTTATCTTGATTTGAATGGATATGCCCATCCACCCCAGAGGCTAATCATAAAGGTTTTTAGATGTAATTCCCATCAACTCCTGGAAGCCAAGGAAGTCGAGACATCGCAGTTTCATCTAAAATTGTTTATTTCAGAAGTGCAAGCTGATATACCATGTGTAAGCGACTTTTTTCAAAGAAAATCATATTTGTAAATTCTATCTGACGTTTCATGCCACTTATTCTTTTATGTCCTTTCAACTTTACGTTGCTAGTTTTAGACATTCATGCAATTACCTTCAACTTTATGTTCTTTCACATCTTCTGAATATCAGTCCTTTCATAATGATGGTTTTCTTTGCCCTAAAAAGGTGGTGGAACAATCTATATCCCGAACACAAACCTAAGACGTATATAATAGCACATTTTGGCCTTTCTACTAAATAATCTCAATATAATCTATTTATTGATCTAACACAAATAGGGCAGCTTCCCTGGACACATAAACATAACAGTCATATTTTAGCCAAAATCCCTGAGTAAAATCTTACTTTTTGTATCAGAATGGGGTGTAGAGTGATTTGTCCTACACCTGATCCACCTAGGACCATTTTCCCAAAATAATTAACAAGGTTACATGCAGAGAGAATGTCAATAGCAGAAAGATTATCCTGCAAAACAGAAAATCGACACATAAGTCAGCTATAAGACTTTAACCAGTCTCAGTACAAAATATCCCAGCGTGCATTAAATCCCACCCTACCACTCCTGCTGGATCATCGTGGTTTCCATGTATGGTGAATACAGGTAACCCCACATTGAAGTGGGGATCTTCATAATTTACATGACCAAACCTGTAGAAGTGTTGAGATAGATCTTAATAACTCTTCAAATTAAGCTCATATACAATGTCTTAATTTCTAAAGGTTTTATCTACCTGTTAGGGAAGTTAATTGTTTGATCACTCACAACTTGGAACTGCACAGGCCGATCATTGAGACAATATCGACGTAGAATTTCCAATGTTCGTACCAACGTTGCACGTGAAGGTTTATTTTCATGAAAAAGATCTCCACCAAGCAATAAAAAATCTACCTGTTCATCATTGAAAAATAGAATTTTGATCAGGTACTGTTCTATGATAAATTTTGCTGTCTATGAGATTGACTAAAGATGATATTGGGACTGGATACGAGGGAAAGTGCCAGCACAGCCTATGTCCCCAGTGACCAAGATAAAAGGAAATCCTAAGTATGAAATTTTCACTTTGCGCTGAAAATCCCTCCATCTGAATCTTCCCACTCACCAATCCTCCAACATTTATCACTTTGCTTTCTAGAATATCTTCCAAGTTAATTGTATATTATTAGACTCCGCACATTCTGAGCTTGAAAATATGTTGCATCATGATATTTTATGCACAAAAGCATAGAGCTTGGAATAACACTATGTAAAAATCATCAAAATCACCCTTTGACCTAATCATGAAGAAACTATGATCAAAAAGTGCCATACCTATGAAACAAACCTGGGAAAAACTGTCCAGAAAACAAATGTACTGAGAGAAATTTAGTTATTTTAACATCCTTAAGAAACCAAAATCCAACATCCAGTATTCATGATCTTCATATTTTAGTTGCCAAGTAACACCACAGCAATCAATGACTCTACGGAACAGTGAATACAACACTATTAGATGGTTCATGCCAAAACCAGTGATATTTTCTCAAGTATGAAGTTCTATTTGATTAGCGCAACCTCTCTCCCATAAACTAAACCGTTTCTTTAATTCCTAGTTTCCATGATTTCGTCAGTATCTTCTATGAAATGCATAGTTGTTGGAAAGTGAAGTTGTCTGTTCTGTAAAACAATATGGGCTTTAGAAAGTTTCCATAAGCGAAGTAGATAAAGTTAGTATAAGATGAGTGGCTTCAAGATACTATGAATTATACTAAGTTGAAACACCTCAAATTTTTAGACTGCATAAATGGTGATAAATGGTGCATCTTAATGAAAACAGAATGGAATTATCAAAAAGAACTGAACCAATCCAATGCATGGACAGAAATTGACATTGGAAAACAATGTTAATTACATTTCTTATCCAACAGCCCATCAATATGTCTGACATATTGGAGAAATGGCAGGGAACCCCCCTCATTTAATGAAGGTAATTGCATGGAAAGTCTTTGTTTCAGCATATGAAAACATCCCAAGAATACGGAGTCACAAAGAATGATATTCTTATCCAATGTGGGGCCCGGGAACAGTGATAAGATAGTGTTTTCTTCATATGTGCATGCATGTGCAAATTAGGAGGCTCTCGGTTGTGTAATTGAGCCACGAATCCAACGAAAACCAAAGAAATGGAAAAATCAAAGAGCAAGCGTCCGTGCGTGCGTGCGTGCGTGTGTGTGTGTTGTTTGTGTGTGAATGAAAGGACCTGGCGTCGTTCCGCTATGGAGCAGATTTCGTCGAAAGCGTTGAAGGAATCATGGCGCCTGATCTCGTCCTTCTCCATGTACCCGAGGTGGCAATCAGTGGCGACAAGGATGCGCAGGGTATTGCTGAGCTCGTCTTTCTCTTTCTCCATGGCTACAGCGCGAGAGATGAACGGGGAGAAGGTAGCTCTCGCTCGCTCTCGCGCTCTCGAGCCCTCTGCGCAAGCGTGCACAGAAGAAGAAGAAGAAGAAGACGAAGAAGAAAGAGGAAGAAGAAGACGAAGAAGAAGAGATTTTCCCGCTACTCGGACAAACACTAATTAAGATGATAATTATGATTCTTACTTTTATATTACTATTAATTTCTCTTGTTAATTGCAGTGATTAAGGCTCCCTCTTAGAGCTCTAATCTCGTGTCGCTTATGAAGATTAGTGTTACGTTAATCTCGTGTTGCTTATGAAGATTATTGTTCTTTGGGATGGTTAAGGTTCTGTCTTACCGACTGACTTGGTGCCCATCACGATTATCGATGTTGTGTCGATCTAATCTCACGTTAATTACGACGATTAAGGTCCCCTGCTAGGCTCTGCTCTCACGTCGCTTATGATGATTAATTCTAGGTTAATCTCTCTTTACCGGAGTTTTAATCATGAATAAGGTTTCGGCATCAGCATGTAGCTGATCTCGCATCCATCACGATTATTACTATTATGTTCATCTGATCTTGTGTTGGTTACGACGATCAAAGCCCCTCTTCGACCCTACTCTTATGTCGCTTACGATGATTGATGCTAGGGTTAATCTGTCTTTGCAAACCTTTTTTTTTGCGACGGATTAAGGCTCCATCTTAATGAGGACTTTGGTGCCCATTCTGACAGATTATGATCTAATCTCACATTAATTACAACGATTCGAGTTCCCTCTCAGAAATTTGATCTCATTGGTTCCCATCAACAAAATCACAACAATCACCAACCCTTTTACTACTCTCTTTTAAATCTATACCTTTAGCCCCTTTTGTCCATGTTATGCCATCAGTAGTCTCGTCAACTGCATACAATTACAATGTTGCAAGTTGATTGCATCTGCGATGGTTTGATTTCCTACCAGATCTTGCATATGCGTCTAGCCAATTCCAACCTCGTATCATCCTTATCCCCAGTAGTCAGTTCACATCTCACTAAAATGAACTTTTGTGTTCGATGCTGATAAGCATTATCTTCATCACGCCTAACTGTAACGATCGTCTAGCCTTGTGCTTGGTCATTGTCATCTCAATCACCCTCTACCTATAGCAATGGCGAGAGACAGACCCGTGTGCTCGCAAACGTCCTATACGAACTGAGCACTACGAATCAAACGGTTTTACTAGTGTAATTACATTCTAACACACGTGAAACTGATAATGGGCGTCACTGCTGAACCCAAGTTTTCAACCGACAATCTTAGTAGCCAGTAGCAGTAGTAGTCAATTAGAAGTTGGTAGATGGACCGATCATAATCTTCGTTCTTAGAAGTTTATCGATAACTTAAACGTTTCCATGACATTGGGCCATCTTGCCATGCTTTACCAAGCTTCCTTGTATAGGTGGTGGCATCTACCTCACCATCACCTACCCCATCGTTGAGCTCTCCTCGCAGTGTCAACAAATCAAACAATTCAAAGGAACCACGAGATGCATCTACCAGAACATATGCAGACGGCATGTCTCGTTTGGCAGTATCGAGCTTTAGCAGTGTACGTAGAATACGCTCGAGCAAACCTGCCGATCTGCTAGAACATCGGGGACAGGAGAAACAAATTTGCGATCTTGCATATTTCAGCACCATTCTCGTGCATGGCTCGGTGATGAGCGGGACGAACCCACGGAAAGCAGGATCAAGGGGAGGTTTATGGGATGCCAGGAAGAGAAGCTCAGATTCCGCAGCTTTCGTTTCGTCGTTTCGTGGCAGTGGCGAGTTTGAGCAGGGGCGTTGGGAATAAAATAATATACACGAGAAAAGCCAAGGTGGCAAAAAAGCATCGTCGGAGAAGGAAGCGTCACAAGCTCACAAACTGCAGCAGAAGAAAGGCAGAACTGTCAGAAACTGCAACAGAGGAAACGAAGAGCTGTCGAAAACTGCAACAGAAGAAAGGAAGAGATGTCGGAAACCGCAACATCAGCGCTGTCGGTGACGAGACGAGGGCGATGTTCGCTCAATTCAGTAGATTCACCGACCGAGCAGAGCAGACGATTCCCGTTGCTGAATGGCAAGAGGCAAAACAGCGGGCGGGGAGGAACTCGTTGACCTACGTCGTTTTGCTCTCGCACCAGCCGATCGCTTGATCCAGATTCCAGACGTGCATGCATCGTTCTATTGATTCCCCTGGTCAGGAATCACACAACAATGGCTATTAGCAACAACAACAACAACAACACCAGCAGAAACAACAACGATGATGACGATACTGCTAAGAGATGGATGGACAGATGGAAGCAGATGCATCAGGCAGATGGAATCCGATTTCATCGAGCAGATGGAATCCGATCTCATCAACCAGATGGAATCTGATTTCATCGGGCAGATGTGGCCCTGGCCCCCCTTGCCCGAGAGTGGGAGGGGTGATGCGGAGGAGTGGCGAGACACAATTGGGGCTTCTTCTGGATCTGGATCTGGATCTGGATCTGGAACTTGGATCTGGGATCATGGGATCAGGCAAATGTCCCCATTCACATGCATGCACACATACACACACATACACCCACATGCACACACATGCATGCACACATACACACACATACACCCAGATGCACACACATGCACACATACATGCATGCACGCAAACATACATACACACACATGCACACATACATACATCCACATACATACATCCACAGACACACACATGAACACACACATACATACAGACACAGACACAGACAAGGACAACATGCACACACACATGCATGCATCCACATACATACAGACACAGGCAAGGACAACATGCACACACACATGCATGCATCCATGCATGACACATACGTGCATACATACATACATGCATACATACACATAGAAGAAGAGAAGAGATGATAAGGTGGGCCCAAAAAAGCTCTTCTTCTTCTTCTTCCTTCTTCCTTTCTTCTTCTTCTTCTTCTTCTTTCTTCTTCCTTTCTTCTTCTTCTTCTGCATCAGGACATAAAACCAGCGCAGACAGAAGAAACCGGAAGGAAAGAAGGAAGGAAGGAAAGGAAGGAAAGGCCAAGGGCCACCGCAGCGGGCTCCTCAGCTTCTTTACCTTGTCTGGCTCTTCTTCCTCGCCGCACAGAGAGAGGCCCGGAACCAGGTAAACGCCGCCTGCCTTACTTCTCTTTACCATTCGCCATATCGCAGCGTTTCCGTTTGGAAGAAGAAGAAGGAGGAGGAGGAGGAGGAGGAGGAGGAGGAAGAGGAGAGCAGGCTCCAAGCAGAGGGGGGACGAAACGGCAGGGAATTGAGAGCGGAAGGAAAGGAAAAGAGAGAGTGAAAGGGGGAAAGAGAGAGAGGGAGAGAAAGAGAGAGAGATTGGGAGAGAGAGAGAGAGAGGTAAACGGGGCTTAGATAGAGGTCCGGCTGAGAAGGAACAAAGGGACGAAGGAAGGAAGGAAGGAGCGAAGGAGCGAAGGAGCGAGGTTATGGCTATGGATTTGCCTGCATCCTTGGTGGGATGGGCCGATCCTTGGACCCTGGCGGCCATCGCCACGTCCCTGGTTCTCGCGGGGGGAGTGTACTACACGCTGTTCGTGGTGGGGCAAGCGGAGACCAAGGGCAAGGCGGCGGTGGACCTGGGCGGGGGCTCGATCTCGCGCGACGAGGTCTCGAGCGAGTACCGCGCCTACGCCGCCTTCTTCCGCAGGCCCAAGGAGATCGAGAACGAGAAGCAGGTGCCGAAGCTCGTGGACACGTTCTACAACCTGGTCACCGACATCTACGAGTGGGGGTGGGGCCAGAGCTTCCACTTCTCCCCCGCGCTCAAGGGGAGGTCTCACAAGGAGGAGACGAGGGCGCACGAGGAGCGGGTCGCGGAGCTCCTGCGGATCGGGCCCGGGGACCGGGTGCTCGATGCCGGGTGCGGGGTAGGGGGCCCGATGAGGGCGATCGCGGCGCGATCGGGGGCCAATGTGGTAGGGATCACGATCAACGACTACCAAGTCGCGAGGGCTAGGAGCCATAACAGGAAAGCGGGGCTCGATGCCCTCTGCGAGGTCGTTTGCGGCGACTTCCTCAGCATGCCGTTCGGCGATGAATCGTTCGATGCGGCGTACTCGATCGAGGCGACTTGCCACGCGCCGAGGCTCCGCGATGTCTACTCGGAGATCTTCCGGGTTCTCAAGCCCGGGGGGCTCTACGTGACCTACGAATGGGTCACGACCCCGCGATTCCGGGCCGATGACCCTGAGCACGTCGCCATCATCCATGGCATCGAGCACGGAGATGCCCTCCCGGGCCTCCGCAACTATAGGGAGGTTTCCGAGACCGCCCGCGATGCGGGGTTCGAGGTCCTCGAGGATCGCGACCTCGCCTTGCCCCCGGCCCTTCCCTGGTGGTCTCGCCTCAAGATGGGCCGATTCGCCTACTACCGCAATCACCTTGTGATTGCCCTCCTCGCGGCCCTCGGCATCGCGCCGCAGGGCGTCGTCGAGGTCCATGAGATGCTCTTCAAGACCGCGGCTTTCCTTGCCCGCGGCGGGGACACCGGCATCTTCACCCCCATGCACTTGCTCGTCTGCCGCAAGCCTCCGGCTGCTGCTGCTTCTCCGCAATAGCCATTGCCCCCTCGCTGCGTCTTCGTCCTTTGTCCTTTCCGCCCTTTTAGCTGCCGCTGCGGCTCTCATTTCGGCAAATCTGTAGTAGCTCCTTCACAGATCGAGGAGGGGGCCCCCCCGCCCTTCCCTTCCCTTCCCTTCCCCAGGCACAACCTTTTATCACAACGATACCGTCCCTCTGTTTTTTTTCCTCTCTTCTTTTTGAAGTGCCCATCTCCCCTTCCCTTTGTCTCTTCACAGTTGGTTCTCTCTTTTTTCTTTCCCCCCCCC
>JBBBWG010006814.1:0-20893 GCA_037176905.1 Azolla pinnata | reverse complement strand
TTCTTTCATAGCAATTTGTTATTGCATATCCAATAGCCTATTTTGATCTTGTGCAAGCAATTTCATTCTATGCTCCTTTACAATAGCTATGGATATTTATAAAAAATTTAACAATTTGAACAATTGAAAGTTGCAATCATGGGTAAAAGGATTGCCAGTTGATCTCTCCTAATGTTATATAAACCTGAACATAACACTGTGATTGAGGCTCTTAAGGTCCCAAGCTGAAATGTGAATCTCTATGATGCTTATTGGAGTGGTCAAGTGCGAACGAAAACACATGTGTTTATAAGAGAAAAAACACATATGTATACATGGAAGGTAGGATTTGAATATATACGAGGTTTGGTGAATTGGATAGGGCCTTGGAGTTTCCTCGGGATTACGATGGGGCATGCTTGCAGATGCGGCTTTCATACAGCCGAGCTGCCCGGTTTTTCTTGTTTTTAGTTCGTTGGACTGATTGCAGCCTTGCTGGTGCACTTGGTCTCCTCCGGATTCTAATTTACAAGGTATGTTCATTATTTCTGTAGACACCTCCAACACGTCTATTGTTGCCTGTTGTGGGCATAACCATAGTTGACCATCAGATCTGAGGAAACTATGGGAAACATATCGCATGATCAGTTATGGTCTTTCCTTTTTCTTTTTTCCTTATATTTTTGCTTTTGTCTAGATGTGAACATTGTCTTTCTTTTGTCCTATCCTACGCCCATCTCTTTCATGCAATAACCCACACGATGTTTCTTTGCAAGGTGTATAAAGATGGAACAACCACAATGTCTATATATGAAAGGAAATCGAGTCTTCGGGAGTTTTATGGTATGCATTATGCGTCTCTCATTTTTTCCATGTTCATGAGTTCTTTTTGTTTTTTATTTAGTTTTCTTGATCTTCTTGGGTTGGTGCAGCGTACATTTTGCCTTCGTTACAGCAATTGCAAGGAGGTATGGCTGAAATGGAGAGATTGAAACAAAAGGCAAGTTGTACTGAGGGACACAAGAAAAGGTCAGATACTAGGGTGGATCTAGATGTGGAATGGGAGAAAGAGTGTGGAATTTGTATGGAGAACAACGCAAAAGTTGTCTTGCCAGATTGCAACCATGCGATGTGTCTGGAATGCTTCCGGGACTGGTACGTGAGAGGATTTCATAAGTTTAATCCTAAATCATTGGCTTTGAGAAATCTTCTATGACATCTAGAAGACGAGTATCATCGTTTTTTTATTCTGGCATTTTCATCTTGTTTTTTTTTTAAAGATTTATGCGTATCTCAGTTATTTGCGTATCTAGATTTTACAATAAAAACTCAGTTACAGCCCTGTTTAATGCCTGGGACCATAACTTAAATCCGAAGCCTTAATTGTGAACCAGTACAGTTTGAGCTGTGAATACTATTTGTTGGACAGCATTACTTGTTTTTGAGCTGATGAATTCTTTCGTAGCAGGCACTCTCGTTCGCAATCATGCCCTTTCTGTCGTGACAACTTGAAGCGTGTGAATTCGAGGGATCTTTGGGTTTTTACTGAGCTATCGGAGGTTCAAGATACATCCTCCATAACTAAAGACAACCTGAAGAGGCTTTTCATCTTCATTGACAAGTTACCCCTCTTGGTTTCGGAAAGCGTCTTTGCGGTATACGAATCGCACAAGAAATGACTGACGGCAAGTGTTTTTTTCTGTAGATATTTTGTATGCGAGATGAGATATACAAAAAACAATGGAATAAAAAGAAAAAGCTCTTGAAAGTGTTTGCTAGTCTGTAGCTGTTGATGTATAGAGAAATGACATTGTTGGAGTTCAATGCATGGAGTGGGGCAACATAATATAAAAATATCGGGAATTCTTGATTTTGGTCCATGATCACCTTCATCAAGTTCTGGCTTTTTGTGGAATTCAATTAAATGTGCCCTGTATGGGGGTCATGTGTGACCTTTAATGCAGTAAACATTTATAACTTAAAAAAGGATAACTACTTTTGATGTTGATTGGTCTGCAATCAAGCATAATAATATATTTGATGTTGATTAGTATGCACTTAGGCGAAGGTATTTGATGTCGATCAGTCTGCAGTTAAGCATAGATGTTGACCAGTCTGCAGCATAATGATATATGGTCCAAATAAACATCAGTCTGCAGCATGCCCAAACATCCGTTGATCAATCTGCAATTAAGCATAGTATGTGTTCCATCCAAATGAAAAGATCGGTCTGCAGGGAATGAAGATTCCTCAGATCTCGATCAGTCGCTGATGTGGAAACAGCATTCCGAAGATGATTAACTACAGATTAACGTGATATTTGCAGTGATTATGGGAGAAGCTGGATGATTATTTTGCCATGAAAGCAATGGTGATCTGCTGGAAAATGAGCATATGCCCTTGGATGTTGAGCAAGCAGAACAATCAATTGATATGAAAATGAGGCAACTGATGATACTATCGCTGGAGCTCGGCAAATCGAAATGGAAAGAACATGGTGATTGTGGGCAAAACACACAAGGAAATGAGATCATGAATATGATGTGGGCTCCTCATTCCAAAGCATTATTTGGACCCAATTGTCAAAAAGGGCCATGAACAAAACACGTGAAATTCTCAATAATATCGCACTTCACACTCTATTGGTGCTCTTTCTCATAATCGATTAGCGACATATCTGATTGATCATCACCAACTGTTTCTCTTTAACAAATCGATATTCATCATTGTTGTCCTCCCAACTGTTCTTTCTTTTCCGGAAATAGCATTTCATGATCAGAGGACTATTCTACAGCATCCATGGCCAATGAAATGAGGTTGGTGAAACTCGTACCTCCCATGACTGAGGCTCTGTGAGAGTTTGGTAGAAAGACACGTTCTTGTTGGTCTATCTCTTTATTCTGAGCTAGAAATCACAAGATCCATTTGTCGGTTCAGACTCTGGCATTCAATGCCAAAAAACAGGCCCAATCGGTCCCATGGATCATACAAAGTTCATGCATTTGAATCCCAACTGAACTGAACCTCTACAATCGTAGCATATAGTTTACAGTATAACTTCTTCCCATCAAGATTTATCACATGATGCTTGACAAGCACAGACAATTCTAAAAACAAGAAAAAAAACGGATGTTCTTTCTTCAAATCAAGCAGATTTAAACTAAAATACACATGTCAGAAATGTGTCATGAGGCCTTCAATACAAAGGTTACCAATATGGGAAAAGTTCATGAAACATCTTTGTTATGACAATACAAAAAAATCTAGTTCATGCATACAACAATGAAAGTCAAAAAGGGTTATTTTTTACACACAAAGCGTCTGCAGTAGTTTGCATCCTGATAATATGTTTAATTTGATCACATGAAGATCCTACCAATGATGACCCAATCACAACCTTAGAAAAAGGTTTCCAAAATAAAAGGAGATGTGTTTTTAGATGTACAATAGTTTCTTATTGCAGCACGATACAGTAGCAAGCCATCAGTACTGAAGTCGCATGGGATTCTGATCAGAAATGCTGATTTCCAAACAAACAAAAAGTTAGGGATTGTATATTAATAATTTCAGCCAAGGTTCAAGCATCGATTCCTATGATTGGAAATGTAAGCCTCATTGGGACAGAATTTTTGCAAATTCATTATGAAGCTTGCTTAACTAAAATAAATTATGCCTATGCATGCACATAGTATGACCTGTTTGCCCGTGTTTCTTACACCTTAAAGATGGCCAGACTAGTTTTATGAACACATAGGACAAACCTAAGAACAAATAGAGTGACAAGAAAAATCCACAATGTCACAATTAATTTTTGCTGCATCCAATATGATTGTTCAAGGCACAAACCTACGAGAAACATAGAGGTTCTTAATTGTACCACTCAAAATAACACATTTCAAACTTAGAATGCAGAAATTAAACAGGTGAACATAGAGGTCATCTTTTGTTGTCACATTATACATAAGAAAATAGCACATTTTCAACTTCAAAGTGGAAATTGAACCCGGCTCCAAGTTGCAATGACAATATCCGGTTTCTGTCAACATAAAAAAATGGTGTTTAAGAGGAAAAGGAAGTTACCTCTATTCATGTTTCAAGCAAACATTAGAATTTGAACTTCTTGAATTTCTTGAACTTGAGGCCTTTGAACCCTTTGTGCTTTTTATGTTTCTTAGAATGTTTGTGTTTCTTATCATGTCCAGAATGCTTAGATGAATGGCCACCCACAGAATGGCCGACATATGCACCTGCCGCAGCCGCAGCAGCATAACCTAGAGCATGTGGCACGTGATGACCTCCAGGAATCCCGTGAGTTCCTTTCAAAACGAGAGCAAAGAAGTTTATCAAAGTATTGTTCCAGAGAGAAAGAAGATCCATTAGTCATATTGGATATATGAAAAAAATTACTTTTACATTGAAATGTATCAAGTTTACTTTTCATGGAGAAACATTAAGAATCTACGATAAAAATATCATGAAATTGGTAGAAAACTTGGCCACAAAATTTATAATCCTCTATCAGATACCGTTTCCTTACGAAGACATTAAACTACAAAAGTTAAATGGAAAATTTGGCACATGAACTATGGGCATGTGATTGCGCATACAAAGGTCAACATAGATGATTAAAAGATGATTACCATGTTGGGGATACCCATAGGGGGCTGCTGGAGGATAGCCAGACGGGGCAGGAGGATAGCCAGATGGTGGTGGGGGATAGCCATATGGGCCAGCTGGAGGATAACCATGTGGTGCTGGAGGGTAGCTTGGTGCATACCCATGTTGTGCTGGAGGGTAGCTTGGTGCATATCCATGTTGTGGTGCCGGAGGATAGCCTTGAGAATACCCATATGGAGGTGGATAACCAGAGGGTGGGTACCCACCTGAAGAATATTTGCCTTTCTCCGAGGTCCCAGTTTTATCACCCTTATGACCTTTCTCTGAGGCTCCAGACTTATCACCCTTATCACCCTTATGACCTTTCTCTGAGGCTCCAGACTTATCACCCTTATCACCCTTATCACCTTTCTCTGGAGTTCCATAAGGCTGAGGAGGATGTGATGCTAGTGGGTATCCAGCAGGAGGATTAGTTCCATAATCAGGTTGAGGAGGATTTGCGGCTGATGGATATCCAGCTGGAGGATTTGGGGCTGGTGGATATCCAGCTGGAGGATTTGAGGCTGGTGGATATCCAGCCGGAGGATATGAGGCTGGTGGATATCCAGCTGGAGGATTTGAGGCTGGAGGATATCCAGATGGAGGATATCCAGCTGGAGGATGACCCTCACCTTGATGGCCTTTCCCTGAGGTTCCATAATCAGCTGGAGGATACGGTGCCGGAGGGTACTCTGTTGGAGGATACGGTGCCGGAGGGTACTCTGTTGGAGGATATGGTGCCGGTGGGTAACCTGCTGCAGGATATGGTGCTGATGGGTAACCCGATGGAGGCTTATCACCTTGATGACCTTTCTCTGAAGTTCCATGACCAGGCTGAGGAGGATACGATGCTGGTGGGTAACCAGACGCAGGAGGATAAGCTGGTGGGTAACTCTCTGGATGTTGATCACCATAGCCTTTTTCTGAAGCTCCAGCTCCTGGTGGGTAACCCCTTGAATACACCAGTTGACCCGCATTCACATTCTCTTTGATTCCTGGAAGGTCCATAAACATAAATATCCCAGTAATTATATACATATAATGATAAAAAATATGCTCATGTCTGTGCTTACCTGTTTCAGTGACTTTGCTGGAATAAGATGGCACAGAGGGATTTTCGGAATGTTGGCTCACAGAGAGATTCGTCAAAGCATCACTTATACTATCCAACTTGTTATAAGGATCCTGATCATGTGAAATATATGATTTTAAACATTCTCATCTGCCGATATGCATACATTAGTGACAAGTGTAGATTTCTACAAAGCTACTAAAAATGTGCATATAGTATGCGATAGGCCATCGTGCTAAATTAGTTAGGCCATGTTGTCAAATCCGAGATGTACACGAGGACCAGACCTGTGTAAATGGTTTCCACTTCCAGGAAGCTTGCAGTTTTCCTGTTTCCCCTTTGCTTGGGCTAATTAGAGGATAAAATGCTGTATCTTCTTTGCCAATGATATCAAAGATGGAAATCCTACATTGCATATTGTCACAAGATAACTAAACCTTAACTCTGATCTTTCCACAAGTTTGATTCTAAGTAACTTTGAATGGACATACCTGGCAACTCCCAAGAGCTCATCAAAGTTGTAGACTTCCACGTGAACGATTTGGGACTGATCTTGTTGATGGATATCAAATTTGAAAGTTTCGTTCCATATTGGGAATCTTCCATGATCTTCATGAAAGAATGTTACCACCCATATCATTGAAAAATCAACGTGAATTACGGCTTTTACATGTTATCCTGAATCCTTTACCTTCAGCATTTTTTGTCCTCTTCTGTTGCAGGGTGAGATTTGCAACAGCAAACACATCCCTAGGCTCTGAAAAGAAGTGGTGGAAAAATGAAAGAAGAGTATAATGAAAAATGACATGGGTCAAAGGAACACAAACCAAAAACAAAAACAAAACAAGCAAGAGGTAGACTCTGGTCATTATGAACTGAAATCTGCACGAAAATATCAAAGACTAAAACAAACATTACTAAAAATGAAGGTTTGGCAACACACTTGTTCACATAAAACAATGATTCTATGAGTTATTTTCTGCCTATTTTGACAGAGATTAACGCTATTCTTCAAGATACGAATAAAAAAACAGAGTATCTCAAATCGAATTTCATTAAAACACATCGATACAGGCAGATCTCATAAACAACCAACATGGGTCAACTGCTAGTGCTTGACTAATTTTTCAAACAATCACATGAATGCCTTTTTTAGATTCCTCTTCACGAGTACAACGACAAACAAACACCAAAGAAAGCTGATTTCTAATAGGTTTTGCACGCGGAGAAAGAATGAAGGAGATGGTACAGAGAGAGGACAACGTAAAAAACGAAGCTTGGAGAAGTTTAAGGGAAGGTACATAAACTGAGGTTATCAAAACAAATTCAATAGAAAGGAAACAACACCTAACATGAATAAAAATAAGGGGGGAAGACTGCACTAAAACATTTGATGGAGAAATGAAGAGTGAGCTAGTCACATAACGATCCTGGGATGAATTGAAGTATTCGTATTCACGGAAAATCGATCAAAGTTATCATAGGCTTGGCAGCTAGTGTGCTAGGTCTACTGTTTCAGAATCACCTCAAGTGCTCGAGAAGATCTGGGAAGGCCGCAAAAATATGGTGGTATCTGTATCCCAACAGCGGAATAACTGAATCATACCTGCTGGGCACATGTTTTGGATAGTGAAACGAGTAATTATTAGGATCGTGTGTAATATAATTTAATCCATGTGTCACCACATGTGAGGATCTGATCGATGAAAAGGAAACATTTTGCACAAGTTCTCGGCATCTCTTCAGTTCTAACCAGACTTTCCCCGAATCTACTTCAGAAAATGCAAAAAGCGATGCTACCAGCACACGAAAGGCTCAAGCTGGGAGACGAGCACACAATGGTGATTTCCATGTAAACATAAGAGTCCACAAGCCCACAATCATTGCCACAGGAAGCTGTCTACAAAAGAATGCAAAAGGACAGACAGATCCAAGCCAAGAGACAGCGTGGAGCATCGAGGTAGGAGTATCACATTCCTTGGATGAACCAATCGACGAGGGTCTGCATGCCTGGCTCACATTCTCGAGAAGACGGGATCTTCCCGCTTCGCGATCCCGTCGGCAAGAGAGACAGAGAGGAATCAGATCTCTCAATCTCTCTCTCTCTCATTCTCTTCTTTTCTCAGGGAAAACGGGACTCTCAGGCGCACTCATCAGAGAGGGAGGCGGGAGCATACCGTGAAGGAAGTGAATGTCAGGGGAGATGGAAGCGGAGACGATGGTGAGCTCCAGCGACGAGCCCGCCATCTCCTTGCGGCGAGCGTCTGCAGCGAGGGCGTCTGGGTCGTCGCGTCGTTCTGTCTGCGAAGAAGAAAAGGGAAGAACGACGCGCGTCTCAAGAACGAAGAAGAAGAAGAAGAAGAAGAAGAAGAAGAAAAAGGGCTTCTCTCTCTAGAAAAGTCAAGCCTCCCTCTCTCTCTCTAAAAAAGTCAAGATCCCCTCTCTCTCTAAAAAAGTCAAGATCCCCTCTCTCTCTAAAAAAGTCAAGATCCCCTCTCTCTCTAGGAAAGTTTAGGGTTTAGGGTTTAGGGTTTAGGGCTTAGGGTTTAGGGCTTAGGGTTTAAGGTTTAGGGTTTACTCTCTAAACATCAGATGATTGTTTTTGTAATTATCCTCATACCCTCACCGATGAATCGATATATACGAACATCATTGTAACATATACGAACATCATTGTAACGCTCTGTCTCATGGGCCAGTATTGGCCCAAGAAGACGTTAATATTACCTGTTCTTTCTTTCTCTCTCTCTCTCTCTCTCTCTCTCTCTCTCTCTCTCTCTCTCTCTCTCTCTGTGTAGTTCTTCGTACCTAAGTCATGTATTATCAAACCAACTTTTGCTGGCTTTTCTTTAACATGATAAAGTTGAAGCTTTCCGATCTAGACCCCATGCCTTTGCCGAGGTTGGGAAGACCCTGCCTGAGCTTGTGCAAGATAACAACCGGCCCTACCCCATCCATTGACTCCTATCATCTCTTGTCTGTTTTGCGTTCCGGTGACCCACATCAGGAATACTGAAGTAGGCTTACTTTGGTTCCTAATGGGGGCTTGCACCCACTCGTCGATCCAAAACGCATCATCACCATCATCATCATCATCATGCAAGCAAGTGCTTCTAGGATGCGAACGCGACACAACACTCTTCGACTTGGTCAACACAATCCTATGCTTCTGGCCGATGCTTTTGCATCAGCTTACTCGGTCTATCATGAGATCTGTGATACCTAAACGATCCAAATTTCCCAATGTTATGATATACAAGAGCTGCAGAGAATTGGCCTTGATGCAAAGGATGATACCCATCTCCACCTAGACATGGAGTATTTGAGGATTTCCTCCTAATCACTTTTGAATGACGGCCAAATCTAGCAATAAGATCGCCATGGACAGCCACCACAGAAGGTCTGCAATCACAAGATTTTTCATTCATCTCCAACAAGAGTTGAGGCATTGCTGCGATAGATTTGTATTCATCGCACGCAGACGGAAAGTACATGAAATATTGATTTGACTGCATTAATTAAGCACGAACATGATTTCACATGTTTCAGTTGATGCCATCCAAAAAAAGATGGAGGGAGAGATCAGGAGATGGCCCCAACATGACATTTTCAGCAAATGTTTCAAATGAGAAGAATGAAAGGTAGGGGAGGAATCAGGTCAAAATAATGGCAACCCATGTCTTTCCAATGTTCTAACTAGGGAATCGTCAATCGGCCTACAATTTTGGCACTAGTGATCTAAGACAGGTTAGGAGTTCCACAAAAAAAAAATGGACTAGGGATAAGTTTGACAAAAAATAGCATTATCAAATGAGCCAAGGTTTAGTGTAAGAAATGCCCAATTCATTGCTCCTCTCTCTTCATTGTTTGGGTAGGCGGGGGGCTGAGCTTGAC
Source organism: Azolla pinnata (assembly GCA_037176905.1). Lineage (NCBI taxonomy): Eukaryota > Viridiplantae > Streptophyta > Polypodiopsida > Salviniales > Salviniaceae > Azolla > Azolla pinnata. The sequence continues at coordinate 11,292 of JBBBWG010006814.1, read as the reverse complement.
GTCTGCAATAAGAAAGACAAGAAGAATTACTGAATGCAAAAGACGAACAAAAAGATCGAAAGACCAAACTAAATGTTCTTTTGCTACTGGTAAAACCATAATATATATATATAATATACACATAATGGCGTCGTGCTCATGCAACTTTTCATCGACTAAACAGCTTATAAAACCATACTCTCATCACGAGAGAGGATCTCGCGCCATTCTTGAACAAGAGCACAGCAGCAACACATCATGTGCGTGCACAAATCCTCGCAGCAATCTCCCTGGAGACAAGCCAACAAGCAGGGGAATGAATGAATAATGTTCGTGATTCTATCCATGCTCTCACATCAAATCATACCAAGTTATACACATCTATGCATGTGTGTTGTTCATATGTATGCTTGTCTGAAGATACACTATTCTGTATGTACATTGACGTAAGTTTGTACAAACATAGAGTTGTGTATTTCACAAGCTAGCAGTTTGTACGTATGCATAACCGAAACCTTCGAAAACCCTTACTTCGATGTTGTATCGTTTACGTAATCGGCGCCTGATACAACACGTGTGGCAGAAACAACAGAACATCATCGAATACGTCATAAGGTCATTGCATGCCTCCCGAGGAGCTGTCACCATAGACAAGACAAAAAGAACACAGAGATTTGATGAGAAAGCATGACAAGAAAGGAAGGAAAGAGAAATTCATACTTATTTTACTCACAAAGTTTTCCATCTGAAGCGAAGGATGCAACATCTGAGAATGTGCCGCATGGATAAACGCAAGTCGACATACCTGAAAAAGAATAAAATACTTACATTCTTTCATTTGCATTGATATTTCAGATTTGTACATATATTTTCCATTCTAACAACGTAGTTATGTAACTCTTCTTTTCTCTAAGATGCACTTCTATAGGGGATTATGGATGCTGCACCCATTCTCTCATGAAGGTTACTTCCTGCATTCACAGCTTGGTTTGCTCATTCAAACAAGGCATTTTAAGCTAGATCTTCATGCCCACATCCACTGGCATTTGTATATCTTGATTGGTGTGGCATCCATACTAAACATGAACCCAAACCGATATCTTACAGCAGTAAATCCTTACACCAGAGTGGGTATTTAAAAATGAAGTGATAACTTACATAAGTATGGGTCAGCGCAGCAATCATATAGACTGTTATGCCATGTCTCGGACCCTGAACTCTGACGACCACCTGCTGAATGCTCTTCTGAAGATAACGGTGAGACACCATTACACCTGCAGTCACCTATCACAGCTTAAGTTTAGATATCGAACAGTGATAGCTCCCCCCTGACAGGGAGGGGGGAGTTTTCTATTTCTTTGTTGGAACCTCCATTCATTTCTACATGAAGTAAATGACCCAACCAAGCATGCAAAATCCAGAAAATGCAATACCTCAAAGAAGGGGAAGAGTGGCAGTTCTCAACAGCATCCACATGTTCTTCATCTATTTTCTCTTCCACTGCCATTGCTTGCTCCGAATGCTGCTTCAAAAGCTTTGTCTTCTCTTTAAACTTCAGACTCTGGGGCAAAACCGTCTCGGTAACTTCTATCAGATGTTGGATGACCTCGACCTTATCCATTTCCATGCATTCCTCCATTTGTTGGAGCTCAGTTGTCAGCTTATTTTTCTCTTTCTTGATGATTTCCGAGAAACCCATGCCTGGATAGCTTTTTGACAAGGATCTTTCCAAGAACTTAGCCTCTTTTTCACTCACTTGAGGTTTAAGAACTGCCTCATGTACCTGAAGCTCTTTCTCATCCAAGGTATACACTCGCTCATCATTTTCGATCGCCCGTAACCGTTCCTTTGAAACAGCGAAGTTGAGTGAAGGAATCATCACAATCAAGGCACAGAAAATACATTGCTTGACCAATCAATCTACTCTTCGTGTGGTAACTTTTCATGAGAAACAATATCTTTCCATCGGATGATTAAAAAAGAAGAAAAGGGAAAAAGGACTGAAATTGATGTAAACGAAATGATTGCATAGTATATCTAATCAATGGATTAAAGAAAGGTAATGCCTATGCCAAAAGCCTAAAACCTTTCTTCAGATAAACGCAGTTGTGAAACATTTTCAGAAAAATTGGACATAACCTGCGAGCAAGAAATAAACAATGACCCAACTGATACCCCAGATTTCATTCACATGCATCCATACAGATCTTCAAGCATTCATCATCTATACACACCCACAAACACATCATCATACATATATACATTCCTAAATTAATATGCACCTGGGCGGATCCATACACACCGACAAATACATATCGGCATACATATCTACATACCTGCATGCATTCGTACATACACATAGACACATACAAATACGTATATATGCTGGCATGTGTAACCAAAACATATTAGCATAGGCATGAACACATACGTATATGCATACAAATTTGCATCATACGAACATCTGTACATACTGACATACCAATTTACGTATACATACTAATGTATGAAAGTATGTTCGTACAAAATCATGTGCATACGCACATAGAAACATTAGCAATCACACGAGTAATGTGAAGTCCGGAGATATATGCATACAAGAGGCATGCATTGGGGCATACATACATAGCACATAGACACAGACATGGGTAGAAAACAGAGATTCATGAATACAGACACAATGCACTGCATAAACACGAGCAAGCGAAAGGGACCTTTGGAACTAAACAATGCAGAAACAGAGCTGAATGAAACCCTGAAGCGGAGATGTATGCATACATGAGACATGCATTGGGACATACATACCTAGCACATAGACACAGACATGGGTACAAATGCATACAGACACAATGCAAGCAAAAAGGGACATTTGGACTAAAAAATGCAGAGATAGAGCTGAATCAGCCAACGATTTACCCTGTGTTGCTCCACGAGAGTAATCAATGGAATGAGACCCAGAAGCCGGTCGATCTCAGCCTGGCATTCCTTAAACTGGGCAACGGTGGACCATCCGAGCGCGAGCAGGTAGAGGTAGCTCTTATCCTTGCAGCTGTTGACGAGGAGGAAGGCCCTGCGAAGGGCATCTTCGAGCTGGTCGAGGGGTTCGCAAGTCTCGGGCCAGGAGCGGAGCTCCGAGAGCTTGAGGCGTTGGAGGAGGTTGCCGATGAGCTTCAAGTGCTGGGCGAACTGCTTGCAGTTCTTCTTGTGCATGCGGGCCTGGTGGGCGGCGCTGACGATGAGGGCGATGATCTTGACGGAGTCGAGGCCGGTGAGCTGAACAACGGTGGCGGCTTCACCGATGGCGGTCCAAGCGAGGTGGGACATGGCGGGAGCTGCGTAGCTCCGTCAGGAGCCAGACTGTGTGTCCCCTGCTCCGCTGCTGCTTCTGCTTCCTCCTCTTCTTCTTCTTCTTCGTCGTCGTCTTCTTCTTCTTCTGCTGCTGCTGCTTTCTCCGCCATGTCTGCAGAAGAAGAAGCTCTGCTAGTTGCAGACAAGTTTTTCTTATTTCCCGAAATGCCCCTCCCAAACTACACTAAAAAATGCCCTCCCCATCAAGGTTTAGGGTTTCAGGTTCAGCGTCTTTTTAGGGTTTCAGGTCTAGGGTCTTTTTAGGGTTTCAGGTCCAGGGTCTTTTTAGGGTTTCAGGTCCAGGGTCTTTTTAGGGTTTCAGGTCCAGGGGGTCTTACCTTGGGGCTCCAGATTCATGGCTTTTTCAAGGTTTCTAGGACCCATGGCCTTTTTAGGGTTTCTAGGGTTCACGACTTTAGGGTTTCCCAGGTTCATGGCTTTAGGATTTCTGCGGTTCATGGCTCTGGCGGCTTTTTAGGGCTCTCCGATCTGCTCCTCGATCACGGCGGTCCACATCGATGGGGGCCAGCAAGAGGAAGAAAAAGAAAAAGAAAAACAAAGGCGTGCTTGAAATGCCGACATGCATCTTTCTTTATTGCATTTTCTTAGTTCTTCACTGTTGGAATCTACGGAGCACAATACAGAAGGTTGATATCACCAGCTTATGGTTCTTCTTCTTTTCCTTTTTCTACCCAGGTGGCATAATTAAAATGGCTCCAGAAAGGTAACGTGCGTAACACTGAGTCTCTAGAAGAGATCTACGTACTTTAGTACACTCCTCTTCTCTATGTCATCGCCTACTCTTCAACGTAACCACCATGTGTGCGCATACCTTTTTGTCTGGATGAACAACCATAGTTTCCTAAGGGATGATGGTTCGCACATCTAGACACAATGGATGATCTCTTAGTAACACACTTTCTAGATGCTTCTTTTGTTTCTTGTTTTTCTTTTGCAATTTGTATTTCTTGTCACTTAAGAGAACATCTGAAGGTTATAAGGAGCATGCAAAGGTCATTATCTATAATAGGATGGCAATAGCCACAATTTTCTCTTGCTCAAAGAGGGGGCTCAAAAGGGTTCCATGAGAGTCTTCCTATATGTTAAGACACAAAATTTTATGTCTCTAGAGTTCCTTGAAGGTACACAATCTCAAAGTAATACAAATTGCATTACACCCGAAGGTCACATAATACCTAAGGGCCAAAATTTCACCTGAAAGTCATAATAGTTGAAAGCCATACTCTCATAAGCTTATGGGACTTTAACCCACAACCCCGTAGAGATTCTCTTTTTTTTAGGAATTCCTTTTAAGGATATTAACTCTTAAACGCTTCAATGTTTACTTGGACACACACTTCTAATAATTGTTGAGTAATGAGTTATCAATAATCGATCTTGGTGTAACAACTTAGTAGAACACCACCGACAAACAAATAGAGAGACGAAAAACTTGTATTAATATTATTTAAAATGATCTCTCACACACACTCTCTCTAACCCTTCTCTCAACACTTTTTGTATATACTTCTTGTGTCACACTTAAAACAAACCATGATCATGTTTTTTAAATATTCATATCTAGTTGTGCCCTTTCTTAAGCTTCTTACTCTAGTTTTCTCATTTCTTCTTGAAGTACGTCCTTTTAATTATTCCACCAATCTTACAAGAGCCTTTTCCTTATGTGTGTATATATATACACACACACACACTTATTGTGTCACACTTGAAAATAAACACGATTATGTTTGTCATATTCATTGTTAATAGTACACTTCTTAGGCTTTCTATTCTAGTTCCCTCATATCTACTTGAAATAAGTCACTTTAACCATTCTACCAATCTTACAAGAGCCTTTTCCTTCGTCCTAATCTTTTTTCTTCTTAAACGAGCTAGCATGAGTTTCAGGTGTAACTAGGCTTTTAGTGGGTTGCGACATATGATTATCAACAAACATTTTATCCTCACATTTGCACTTCCATTAGCACAAAGACTAGTTCAACATACTTAGCCTTGCAATACTGTCTCGAGATTTAGACATTAATAGGATGGAATGTCGATAAAGTCTTATTAATCATGTTCTATAATTTTGAAAAAATGTAAGTAAAGCTACTCACGCTTTGCTTTTGGGAGCAAGACATTCATCTAGTGGCCATAGTGATCCTTCAATGAATTCCAATGGACTTTTTGATCGTCCTCAGTCATGTAATATTTTTAAGAGTAATATTCACATGGTACCTCAAGAAGTGTAGTGCTTGATGTTTCTCAACTTGAGAAGACAATTAAGAGATACTAGTGGTTGATGTCCTAACAGTGGGATCCTCAATGCATTTCAAGATGTTCTTAGCACTGAACATGATTTTTGTATCCAATGCCAAGGTCAGGTAATTTTTGTCACTAACGACAAGCTTAACAAACACTCTCTTAGCAATATAAATAATTTTCTTACATTACCAATAAAAAATTTAATAAAAAATTTACTTTAGGTAAAATAAGTAAGTGTGCAAATAACAAACTTTTGGTCATTTGTGCTTAGTAGTGATTTAAAATATTCTCAAAATTGTTTTTACATTTTCGGGTTTTGTTTGTTATTTATTAAATAATTTTCAAGATTATTAACTTGTTGATAATATCTCAAAACACTAAACAAACGGAAAAATAAACAATATAATATGATACTCTTAATAGTGTACGAAGCCTAAGGATCTTTAATTTATGAGACCTTATACCTTAAAGCCCAATATCTTGGATTTATTATTTGTATTATGAATACCAACACAAAATGGACTACACATATATTTGAACTTGTGATCTTGATATATAAAAGTTAAGGTCTTATCCATTAAAATACCTTGTTTTATTTAATAAATGATTTTTTGAGTTGATATAGTAATACTAAGTATTATTATAAATACCAGTTTCTTTTATACTTTAATTGACTTTCGATGCCTATTATCCTTGCAAGTCATCAGAGCCACCGTGTGACAACCATGCATGCAAGACACGTGACAATCATGTATGATAACCATATGAAAAGCATGCATGAGAGCTAGCTCAGAATAAAAGGCCATTTAGTCAATAGTATTGAACCTATAGTTGTCAACGCTCTTGTACTTCAAGTCTCTTAATAAATACAATCTTGTTTTCTTGTTCTCAACTTATCTTGGTTCTTATCATATCTTTTTCCTTTGGTCTATCATTTGTGTATGAGCTTCGATTGTGACAATTTGGTTATTTCAAAATTTAATTAAAACAATTAATATATAAGCTTATAAAATCGAGGATTTAAATGCAAAATTAAGGTTTTGGGCCAAACTTTAATACGTGTTCGACTCCTTAAATATGTTAATTCTTTCAACCACCTCCTATGTTAATTGGATTTTGAGCCGATCGACCCATCTACTCAACGACCTAAGGATCATTAGGCCTTAACTTATAAGGGGCTTTAGACAATAAAGGACATTGACCTACGAGAAGCCATAACCTTTTCCATTTTGAGCGACTAGGAGGAAATCTCATTAGGGCGTGTGAGTGCCACGATGGGGAAGGGTAGAATTAGTTGGCAAGCTCGGCCAATGGTAAAGGTAGAGCAACAATATGGCTTTACGCTCAATAATGATGCTGGTCATAGGCTTTGAGTTGTGTTTGGTGTTTGGCAAAGAGCTACGCATTAACAAACTTTGGCTCATGTTGTCACCTCTATAGCAACACAGGGAATTAACTTAGGTCAGGTTAACTCCTTCCAAGAGGCCAATGGTAAAGGCAGAGCAACGCTATGGCTTTAAGCTCAATAATGATGTTGGTCATCAACTTTGAATTGTGTTTGGTGTTTGGCAAAGAGCTACGCGTTAGCAAACTTTGGCTCATGTTGTCACCTCTATGGAAACACAGGGAATTAACTTAGGTCAAGTTAACTCCTTCCAAGAAGTCATGGTGTTATGGAGCTAGATTGGAAGAAATTTTCATGCTAGAGATAGACGAACTCCCCAATGATAGAAAGCTAGAGACAAGGAATATGCACACACTCTATTACAATCACAAGATCTCACTGTTATATTATATATATTGCCCCAATGGAGTCCTATATAATAGTGTTCCTAGTTAGCTGTCTTGTCCATCAGTCAAGACTATAAGATTCTCGTCAAGAAAAAAATAATTTCTTGTCAAACACCCTTTTCGCCAAAAAAGGGGGAGATGTCAGATTCCTTCCTTAATATAATTGGAACATTTTGACCGATTTGACAGATGAGTGGGATGAGTCACACTCATTTGATTCTGTTCACACTGGACAACACCTACGTAATATTATATTAATATTCATGTCCAAATAACATGTAGGTTGGCGGTCATTGGCCAGAGGTGATGACAACTTCAACTCTCATCCCAACAGTGTGTAGGAGGGGGAGGCATGTTGTGCATGGTGGTGGCAAGAATTGTGGCTTGCTCGACCCTGCTTTAGGTGGTGATCGATGATTGTGGATGTGGCTGACCTAAGAATAGTTCGTTGTCCGCCATTTCAGATGAGTATATGACGACATGCGACAACTAGTGGTTCAATGCAATGGTCACCAGTGGAAAAAAATAGATAACAGAAGAATAAAAACAACGAGAGCTACGATCTTGAGAGTTAAAATAAATTGATTATGACAACATACCTTGGTTAAAGAGCACTTCGTGTTGATAACATGTTGAGTAACGAGTTGTCCAAAATCGATCTTGATGTAACTACTCAGGAAAACATCAACACACAAATAGAGAGAGACAGAAAGCTTATATGAATTATATACACAATGATCTCTCACAAACAGTTTCTCTAATCGTTCTCTCAGGTTTTACCACTTCTCGTATATATTCATATACTAATAGAAAGAGATTATTTTGGTATAAACTCACCTCTAACCGCACTCCAGAAGCAGGAGGGCATGAGAATCCCATGCTAGATATAGGGCGGCGTGGAAGGCAGGAGTGGGTTGTGGGCCCCACTTAGTTTCACAATAGTATTGTAATGTATCTCATTTTTCTATTGTTTTTGAGGTTAAGTTAAATCGGGTCAAAAGGGTTCGAGTGCATTAGGAGTTAGGGGATTGTAAATGTATTATGAACAGATATAATATTTTTTTATTATAAAAGGGTGCTAGCAAGCATTTGATGATCGGATGTCATTGAAAGATTAAAATCACATGCAACACAAGATATTGACTAATTATAAGCTAATAGTGTTATGGACAATTTGCAATCAAACAAACAACTATCTCAAAGCAATAAAAAAACTATTCAGATTCCAATTTAAAACCCTAAAATCTACTACATCAATTATTAAGTAATTACAGCACCAAAATTAGCTACATATAATAGCCTAATAGCTATCACAAGGTGAAAAAAGCTATTACAATTAGTAGCTGCTTAAAGCCTAAAAATTAATATAAAATTGAACACTTATGACGATTAGTACGTAACAATGCTATACAATAATTAAAGCACAATAACTATTAGATGATGATTCGGAGCTGCGATGGATATTACTTCAAAAGCACAAGTAATTTTTTGAAGTATGATGTCGTTGACTTGGTTGCTGTAGCCAAAAGGGGGCCCGTGCTCTCTAGGCCCAAGTTCTACTATTGGTGGGCCGTTGAACCTCGGTCCACGCTGTTTGTTGTTGGTGCTGCTACTATTGTGTGACTTTCATCGTTGCCGTCGTTGAAGCAAAAGGAGGGGTAGTGATCTCTTGCTTCTCGACACTAGCGTTCAAACTTATCCCAATGCAGAAGCTGCCGGGAATTCTGTGACTTGGGCAATGTCCACGGGGAACCAACCATAAGCAGAAGTACGATGATGGTGGTTGTTGCCGCATTCGGGGAGGGGGCTGATTATATACATACGCAAAGTGCGCGAGTCCCGTCTCGTCTCGAGAACAAAGTATAAAAAACCCAAGATCGTAGAAGCGAGTTGCACATGTTTTGGATCGAATGTCAATGTTTTGGGGGGGGGGGGAGGGAGGGACCCATGGCCATGTGCTTGGCAAGTGTGAGTATGGTTGAGTGCGTGTGTGCTCGCTCGTGAGATGTAATATTCAAAAGGTATAGTCTTACGAGCTGTGGTGTCCATGGAGGGCATATACAGAAGCCCCCGGTGACCTCCCTCCCTCACTAATAGGAGCATCCATCATCCATAGTGTAAACACACACACACACACAGTTTCTAATGGGTTCTACTGCTACCTTCTTCTTCCTCCTCAGCTTGTGTAGTGCAGTTGGCATGGTTTGGGTGATGATGGTGGAGCATTCTCATGCCCAGTCGCAGCCTGGCTTTTGCACGAGGACGTATGAGGCCCCCAAGGGCTGCCCAACCCCGCCGACATTCGACAACATCAATGTGACCGCGTACGCGGGCAGCTGGTAGGGACTGTCGTTGCACGCATCTTCATTGCATTCACAAGAGTTCCAGGCTCTTTACATACCCCGAAGTCTGAAGAGGGACGGGGTGGGGTGTATATACAAGTGGTGTGTGTAGTAGGGTATGTTCCAGTTTCACACAAGGCCGGCCAATAATAACAGGTACCAGACGGGCGCGAGCGCGTCGTTCCAGTTTGTGAGCGAGCCCGGGATTGTGTGCAGCCGCGCGAGTTACACGCTGCAACTGGCACCGCTGGTGGGGGGCAGCGGCGGCAGAGCGGTGTCGGTGGTGAACAGCGGGCTCACAATCCTGCGGGCGGCAGCCGTGGAGCGCATCCGCAGCGCGGGCTTCGCGTCGTCGGCTGCGTGCACCGCGGCGCGCCGCTCGTGCCGCGCCGCGCTCCGCATAAATAATCTCGCGGCGCTGCACGACGCCGCGAGAGCGCTAGCGGTGCCGGGGAACACGACGGCGCTGCGCCGCAGGATTCGCTCCGGGGCCAACGAGCTTCTCCGGGACGCCAAGACCATCGCCAAGGCCGCGGTTCAGCTGCACAAGATCGTGAGGTCGCTGAGCCCCGAAGGCAACAACTACGGCAGCACGGACGTCGCACCCGAGCTGTTCGCGGTGCAAGGCCAGACAGTGCAGCTCGCGGGCGGCAAGTTCCTCATCGATTCCATTGATCCCTACTGGGTGCTCGCGGTGGAGGGCGATTATGACGCCGCGCTCGTGTACTCGTGCAAGAATGACGCTGCGACGGGAGCCATCGCCGACCAGGCACTGTTCGTCATCTCGCGCACGCCCACCTTGGCGCCCGCCGTGCTACACCGCTTCCTTGCACTCGCCGCATCCTACGCCATCTCTTCTGACTGTGACTATCCCTTCGTCCTCACCGTGCATCGTGGTGGCTCCTGCGGCCTCCCGCCTGTGCCCGCCCCTGCGCCTACCCCTATAGAGATGGGGTGATCGAGCACATTATATCTGCATTCAACTCCCGATACCCCATGCCCGAGCACTTGGCGGTTAGTTCAGTTTGGCTTCGTCGAACGATACTGAGCCATATCGCGAACCGTCGGAGCGGGTACACGAGAGCTGCTCGGGCGGTAATAGACCGGGAGGCAGCTGGATTGTCGCCACGAGACAATGGTGGGCGGCCTCGGAGCGTCCACGATGCTGAGTGGAAAGCAACTTTAGCACGAGGGGCGTCAGAACGGTCTGCTCGACACGTCGCTTCACGTGCGACCCAGATGAGGTCACGCTCGGCAGTCAGATGGAGTAGCGGAGGTGCTGCAGCTTGCAGGGCCGAGTTTGTAAGTATTTTAGAAAATTATAAATGTTAGGGTCATTAATATAATTAAAAAAACCCTAAGCCCTAATTAAATTTGATCAATGTTTTTCTGATCTAGATGGAGCTGGTCGGTCATTGGCCGTATCCCGAGGAGGAGGAGTATCGTCGATTACATCCACGACAAGAGTCCTGGATGTATTTCAGAAGTCTGGGAGTGATCACGGACGACCAGCTAATTCTGGGGTTGGGCATACAGCCGGAGGAGCGCCCAGGCGATGATGCTGACT
>JBBBWG010006803.1:17500-25998 GCA_037176905.1 Azolla pinnata | reverse complement strand
TCTCTCTCTCTCTCTCTCTCTCTCTCTCTCTCTCTCTCTCTCTCTCTCTCTCTCTCTCTCTCTCTCTCTCTCTCGCGACATTTCTTGCTCGCACCCATCAACAGCAGGAAGGAAACGCTCGTCTGCCAGGGAAACCCTAAACCCTCGTTCCTTTCCGAACCGATCGATTCCATCATTCCCTACATGCATGCAGTCTGGTTTGGGGATCTCTGTGCAGCCCTAGGCCAGACTATGATGCTGATGCGATGGCGATGGCGATGGCGATGAGGGTGATGGTGGCGGTGGTCGTGATGATCGTGAGGGCGATGGCGATGGCGATGGCTATGAGAGTGATGGCGATGGCGATGGCTATGAGAGTGATGGCGATGGCGATGGCGAAGATGTGCATGTAGAAGGTCGTGTGCCTGAGACGGAGACCTCCTCATCAGGCTATGGAGAACGCCTCCTCATTCCTTTCCGAGGGCGGCGATGGAGACTACTGTGCCTGCTGTGGCGATCCGCCATCGCTGCTCACTGAGCGAGAGAAGAAGACGACGACGAAGAAGAAGAAGAAGAAGAGGAAGCGGCGCATCTCTTCGTCTTCGCTCATTTCCTTACCACATTTCTTTTCTCTACAGTTTTCACACTCCATTTCTCTTTATTCTGTGGCGCTGCGCTTTTCCTTTTGCTTTTGCAGGATGGGTTCACATTCCCGTGCCATCGCTGCTTGTCCACAGAGCTGTCATGGCTTGTCAGATTGGGGTTAGGGTTTTCCCCCTTGGCAGGAAGAGGGGGAAGAAAAGCACAAGGGAACAAGGAAAAACTGTCCAGAGAAGACGACATGCAGTAGATGTGGCAAAAGAGAAGAATCGGATCTCCTGCGTACAGATCGCTGCCAATCAGATCGCTGCTGAATGCCGTAATTCTGCACCTGCATTCATGACCAAGTTGGGCCTGAATGCAGTCTGCGTGCCCCGTGAGAAAGCAAAAAGAAAGAAAAGAAGGTTGGATTTCTTGGAATTTGGAACCGCCATAGCCAGAAACTGTGGTAGTACATGATCCAGTACCTGCACTGCCATGGCTGAGCAGAGTGTCTTGGAGCAAGTTGTAGAGAAATCTGTACCTTCTGTCTTTGGCTGATGAATTGGGAGAGGGACAGACAGACCTGTTACTGGTTCGGGTAGCACGGAAAGCGGAGCAGCAGAACATGATAATTGCATCCAACAGGTTCATGATGGCTTGCACCTGAGAGGATTAGATCCACAGGACTAGATTCTCCACAAAACCTGAGCAGAAAACATATGTTCCACGTTGAAGCCATCCAAGTGAAGAGGATGCATATGAAGCAGATAAGACACTCAAAAACAGAATGGTTGCAGCAGAGATCCATGTGGCTATGGAAAGCTCCCCACCTGATCCAATCATGTGGCAATGGGCAACATACCTGCAGAGAGAAAGACAAATCCTGCTGTTGTGTTGTGTTAGCATTTCGATGCGATTTCCTCCAACATGGACTGCTTTTCGCATCAGCTCATGCTAGACACGAGCGATTCTCCGACCCTGATGAAACAGGAAAACAGCTCGATACATGCACGGAAAATGCAGAGGAAAAACCGAAGCTCATTCCGAACATCTGACGGTTTCGACGGGGACATAACAGAAATACAAGAGCTCCACTTGTTGGCAATACCTGCATGCGCAGAAAAAAAGGACATTCTGCTCGGTTTCTACAGTTCTTCATGACTGAGAACTGCTCCTTCAACAAGAAGCCCTACCTTTGATCCTCTAGAAGTGTGTGTTGCAGAGTCTCTTTCCACAAGGAACCAACCAACCCTCTCTGTACGAGAATTGCACCCTTCCTGCTCAAATGAGAAAGGAACATATCTACCATCTGCTTAAATCATCACAACTGCCCAGAAGACCACAAAACAACAAAGAACAAAAAAACATGGATCAACATTGAGCAAACATGACGTGCTAGCCCTTTGTCGTGGGTCTCAAAAAGGTGCATTTGTACCACACCATTCAACAGCATCTACAGTAGATTTCTCAAATCCAAACCTTTCTTGCTTCTATACCAGTGGATGAAAGGTTCACAAAATCTTCCAGCGTTCAAAAACTTCAAGTCATTCATTCACGTGTATAAATTATATCTGCTATTACTGCTACTGCTAGACTAGGGCTACAGCAGATGACATTTAAATAAAAGCCACAGTTGACATATAAATGTATGGAACATCGCCTTTTTTTTCCTTCTGCATTGAGCATAGGTGGACACCAATGTTATGAAATGGAACAAGGAAAACTGAACGGTTTAAAACACAACAAAGCCACATGATTAGCTTACGGTGAAACCTCTTTTCATACAAGTCGCGTTGTCAACTGTTGCAAAACCATTTCCAGAGTTAATTGTAAATTTGCAGCAATATTCTCATGGAAGATGGTAATATGACATAGTTTTGTTGATGCTAGTACATGCAAAGTGGATGATGATCTAGCAGACTCGATAGATGCATATTACAAAGATGACTTTGTTTTCACTTTCTCCTTCAGGAATTGTTCGATCTGATCCTTTCTCCAATTATCGATTCTGTGAAAGTAAACAACAATATGAGTTAAACCCCTACTTAATTTATTTGTTTAGGATTCAGGGTTGAGAGGAGAATAGGGAAATGCTGTATGATCCAAAGGTTTTTCAGCTTCGATATGCGAATTGAGGTGACAAATAAGACAACTGCCTAGAGTAATGGCAAAATAGCTACCCCTGAAGCAGAAAACCATGGATAGGCACATGACACAAATTGGAACTATGTTTAGAGGCTAGCACATTAAACAATATCCCGTCCAAACTATAATATGCAACTTCTATTTGGTGATCACATGAAAAAGGTTCGGACAATGTTTAGAGACCACCCCAATGTGTGACATCCTTTACCAAAAAAGCAAAATATTTTGTGGGCAATGCTGATCAGAACAAGTAAAATTATTACAAAACAGCTCCTAAAACAGACAATGTCCCAATGTTGAACAATATGGAGTTGGTAGTTCAGTCATTTGAACTTTCTGACATCATGCTAAAGATTGCCAAATCTGGCATTTGGTGTTAATTGATTTACTGATTAAGGCAATGGCTGTGTTGAAATCGATTGACTTTTAAAGTTTTTGGCACGTGTAAGAACTGCCAAACTGTAGCTTAATGGAATAGTTCAGTACAGTTTTGAACAGGTTTCAAAGCTGGAACGCAGTCAATTTGACTTGAGGGGCCGTTTGTTAATGGGCTAATGATCTGAAACCACGCTTGTTATCTTATTCGATATTTATATAGTTCTTAAACGGTTCGTTAGGTTTGAAAGCTCCTAAGCATTTCTTCTAATGGTTTCATGATCTATATCGGTTTACTTTGGTCCAGTTTTCAAAGACGTTTATAAATCAAACTCATACAATATCCATCAGAAGAAAATAAAACGAAAATCCAGTTCGAGTAGAGGTATTGGTTCTGATGCAAATGGATGAGTTGCACTGAGTGTACCTTATTGTCTCTTTGTGGTTTCCATCTGCATCCAACATTATAAGCTTGGGCGGTGAGCCAAAATGATATTGAACCTTTAGAGTAGAATATTGTCGCAAGTCATTTTCAAGAAATGACTGAACATTGGGATAGAACACAAGTTTCCTTGTGCAAACCTCCAATATTGCACCTGAATATGTAACCTATTGAAGAAACACATTAACTTCAGATGACTAAATAGAACAATGATAAGTAAAGCATTCAAGACAGAGGACATTTCACCTTGCTCATGGAGTCCTCTACTTCTTGAGTGCAACATCCTCTACAATCTGACACCAACTCTGCCATAATGTAGGGACAAAATCAAACACATTCGAGAAATGAGAAAGATTCATTAAGTTCATCATCACCTGGACTCATTTAACTACAACAATAGTTGTCCTACAGTTTGCAAATGTGAGGCGCCTGTGTCATCTACGTTATGTATGATAAACCCTGACCTACGCAAATGATTTACTTTGATAGGAAAAAGTGACTCTGAAAGAAAGAAATGTGGGTAGTTGTGAGAATGGATAAAAGAGTCTACGAATAGCAGTTTCAAAAAGTGGCTAACACCCATTCGCAACATCCAAATGAACAAATCCCAACAAATGCCAAATCACACATGCCAGCATATAACACGGCCTTTGTTTGCACCATAAGGTGCAAATGAACTAACAGATTTCCTTAAAACATAGCTCTACAGCTGTTGCTCCTCCTTGCAATTCCTTGAAAATAGAATGCCTGAAATTTTCATTTCTGATTCAGATTTTGTTTGAACTCGACCAGTATGGGCAATTTAACCGAATCAAACTTCCATCGACAATTTCCTTTCAGCTTCAATGATGGACAAATTTGTTTCTAAAAGTTTACAACTTTGTCCTTTCTCTGCAGATTTCCTTATTTGTTGTCAAAAGTTGGTTCGTGTTTACCATAGAAAACACAGAATATTGTGGTTAGCAGATTTGATATTGAAGACAAAAGTTAGCCTATTTCACTCGAGTTAATATTAAGCTAGCAGTGTCACACACTGGACCACGAAACTTTACAAAAAGAACTACGAACTGATACAGTGCAAACTTCAATAATATGGAACGAAAATGAACAAATTTTTTCCCAGTTGGAAGACCATGCTACGATATAAGAATGAAACTGAAGTTATTTAATTCAAAGCTCTGATGAAAACGACTACCTAGCTTCGAAGTACAGAGTAATGGGTAACTGCTGTGGAAAAAACCAAGATGCAAGACTATGGTGGGTGAGCACATGCATTCTGGAAGGGACACACGTTACGAGCACATGCATTCTGGAAATCGTAAGGAACAAAAATCAAAGATACAAACATATGCTATTGCTCCTTAGTTGCAGCACACATCTGAAGCGATCTAACATCCCTAAACGCATATTTAGGTACTATTCCTTATGCATAATTTGATTTCCATCATTTTCAATCTTCATGCCACATCAGAGGATCAAGTTAGAAGAGCAAGCCATACTATTAGATGGACGCGAAAGATGTCGAATTCAAATTTCTTCTTAAAACATTGCTGAAAGATCCGAGACTATTGTGAGCGTATTAACCCAGGGAGGAAGGAAGAATCGTTCTGAACAGAAATGGAAGCTACAAATATACACGTTATTGCTCCCTGATGACAGGCTCACCTCCCAAACAGTACAGTAGATTGTTCGATACCACATTTCCAGACCGTCAGTATATCCACACAATTCGATTTCCATCATTAACGATTTTTCCGATTCACGACAAACTACGTATAGGCTCGGATTTAGTTTGAAACAATCAGCCCAAGCATAAGGCTATAGCAGATTCAAGAATCCCGAGGGGGTTGTAAGCTGGCACAGAGACCTCGGACGCTTGCGCAAGGGCATTTCCAGGATGCTTTTCCACTGAGACTCAAGGCAAACCAAGAAAAGCATATCCCTCCGAACACAAGGATGGGAGCATACCTTTCTCGCCCGGATCCGGAGGAACCGTGCGACAAGCGGAACGCGTTTATCTCAAGACAAAGGGAATCCTTGGAGCAAAGCATGTACGTACCGTCGTCTTTCACGAACTCGGCGAGGGAGTCGCAATCGGAGCAGAGAGAAAGGCCCGTGAAACCGAGGTCCTGGCATCGCCGGTCATGGGGTTGGCAGAGGGCGGGGAGAGGACGATCCGACAGGAGACAACAAGAGAGGAAGCACAGAAGCAGCAGAGCTCTGAGAATCGCCATCGCTCGCTGTTTCCCTTTGGGAGCTTCTTCTGCTCCAAAGGCGGAGGGCTTTTGGTTATTTCCTGAGATGCCCTTTCTGAAGAAAAGTTATGAACGACGATTTATTAATTACACAAATACCCCTCCCTATACACAACAGGGTTTAAGGTTTAGGGTTTAGGGTTTAGTGTTTAGGGCTTAGAGTTTAGATTTTAGGGTTTAGGTTTTGGGTTTTAGGGTTTCGGGTTTAGGGTTCCGGGGTTTAGGGTTTTGAGTCATGTAATGATCGCAATCCATATTGTCTATTGGGAGAGGTTATATTTGTAGTAACCCGAAACAGGATTCGCCGTCGTTGCTTAGAGCTAGTATATGATTAGGCTTGTATAACTTGTCGCCGTCGTTGCTCGTTCGTGTAACGTATAGAGTATGGCCTCTCTCTTGTTCTTATGACTTTGCATTCGCCTCGGATCTGAAGCTCCATAGCTTCGAAACTTATTGTTATATTTGGTCGATTGGGAGAGGTTATGTTTGTAATAACCCGAAAAGAGATTTGCCCTTGCTTGAGGTAGTATATAATCAAGCTTGTATAATCTGTTGTTGTTGTTGTTGCTCATTCGTGTAACGTACAGAGTATATTCTCTCTCTCTGATCTCTACTGGTTTTGCATTCGCCTCATCTCCATAACTTTCAAACTTACTATTCTATAACTCTTACTCACATGCATTGTCTTCTGCTAGAACGGATGCGGCGGTGTCCATATTGTTGTAGCCTTGAACCCTGGGAACCTCTCCCAGCAGAGCGGCCACGGTCGAAAATGCGATATGGTCGATCAAGTTAAAAGAATGCTTTGGATTGCTCACTTGAACATCGACCTTGCGACAATCGGATCGGTCCGCAAGAAGGCACACGAGTCCATTACAAGATGATCTCAGGCCTAAAGAATGACTTGAGGTCTGGCTAGCAACCTGCAATTACTTCATCCACGTCTTCCGATCCACCGATCGGCGTAAATGTCCGTGGATCGTGTCCCGGGCATTCTAGCGACGGTTCGAACGCGGGGCTTTTGAAATTCAAAGTTTGGGGGGCCCGATTTCGGGGGCACGGCGGTGTGGCATTCCGTATACATATGTATAGACAAAAGTCGTGGTAAAATATGGTGCAGATTCGTAAACCCTAAACCCTAAACCCTGAATGGTTGGGGAGCTTGAATGCTCGAATGTTTGTTTCTGCATCCGGAAAGAGACGGAAAAGGGTTTAGAATGGTCCCACATTTCCAAAGGACCAGAATAAACAGCCCAAAACAAGCCCGAGGTACGCTTTGGCCCTCCGACGATAACGTCATTCGTTCAGGTCTCGGGTCTCGTAACGTATGCCTCTAGATTACAACGGATCCTGATGTTGTTTCGCGTGCAAATCCATCCATCTATTCCGGCCCAGCTTTGGGTAGTCTTGATTCTTCGTACTGAAGGGCTAACACGCACCACATGTCCATTCAATGATCGCATGTGGAAGGAAAGGAATGTTGTGGGTAAGTTAGTTGCTAGTTTTGCTAGTTGTTTGGTTGTTTGTGGCCGCCCAGATCAAAATCCCCGACATCTTTATCGGTCCAATCCGGGGGACATCAATGGCAATGAACCGGGACGCCGGCCGTAAAAAAAACAACACATCGAAACACCCTGGACAGAATTGAATGATCGAGAAGATGTCGTTGGATTTGTAGGTGAGATTCATGTAAAAGAGGATTTTTTTGTCCCCAGGCCCAGGATGATGGGGGAAGAACTATGTTCTCGCATCTACTCTATCTGGCTCTCTGGCTCTCTTCTGTTCGATCTGTCTGGCTTCTGCTTGTCGATCTTTTAACTTATACCCCAGACGGGCGCCCGAAATCTGAACACGTTTCGCGCCCATCTTCAGCTGGTGTAGGAATTCATAGCATTTCATCTACCGCCGTCTCGCAGATGTTTTTTTTTTGTTTTTGTTTTTGGTCTGTCATCTGTCCATCATTAAGTGTTTGCCACCGCCGATGGTGATGATGATGACGGTGGCGACGACGATGATGGCGATGGTGGTGATGGTGATGGTGGTGATGGTGATGATGGTGACAGTGGCGATGATGATGATGGTGGTGCGGCTTGAATGTGCTTCCCCCATTAGTCGGTTTCACACCACGGTGACCCATAGATAAAAAATGCAGGCACCGCGGGATCCGCCAACTGATGCAACGATGCTGCTACGCTTCGGAAGCCCGATTGTTTCCTTTTTAGGGAAGGCACAGGGAGCACGCCGCACGTGCTCGGATTCGGCGGCGCCCATCGGTATAAGGAAAGGATCGACAAAGCGACGGACAGATATACAGAGCGGAGCAGAACAGAGCCAGGAGAAGCGCTCTGCTGAGCTAAGCTTTTGCTGTTGTGGATGTTGTTGTTGTTGTTGTTGTTGTGGTTGTTGTTTGCTCTGAGATGGGCCAGTGTAAAAACACAGGCATTCAATTGCTCTGGAGATTTTTTACATGGAGCATGCCCATACATGCATGTATGTGCGTTAGTAAGTATGTATGTATGTATGCATGTACTGGTGTACAATCGATCCAGCGATCGTGTACCTAGCTTGCACTTCCAGCCCATGCTCCGCATCCATCGAGCGTAGCCACATATATAGGCCATGGCTCTGGGCGCAATTTGGTTTGGTTTGGTTTGGTTTTTAAGACTCTACGATCAATCCATTTACCTGTAGTTGAGCCGGAACCAGAGCATTCGAGGCCT
>JBBBWG010006803.1:0-15000 GCA_037176905.1 Azolla pinnata | reverse complement strand
TGGCCTCCTTGATGCCCACGAAGAAGAAGGCGATGATGGCGCAGGCCCTGCAGGCTACAGCAACAACGGCGGCGAAGAATCGCGACAAGATCAGGAAGAAGAAGAAGAAGAAGCCCTGCGCAGCAGCGGGGGATTCGAATCGCAAGCCGCCGCCGACCGACGATAGAATGGTTCCGAAGCATATTCCGAGCTCCCGGCGCAGCGATCCGGCGGCGGCGATCGCGGGCCATAGCAAGAAGAGCTCGCGCCGCGATCCCGAGCCGATTCCGACGAGGAATCCGAGGCCGATCCCGGAGAAGATTCCGGCGGCGAGGAATCCGGAGCCGGTCCCGAAGAAGATTCCGACGACGAGGAATCCGGAGCCGGTCCCGAAGAAGATTCCGACGACGAGGAATCCGAAGCCGGTCCCGAAGAAGATTCCGACGAGGAATCCGAAGCCGGTCCCGAAGAAGGAAGGCGCCGGGTGCGAATATGGGGCAGCGGAGAATGGCGGAAAAGAGGAGGAGGAGGAAGAGGAGGAGGAGGAGGAGCGGGAGCTGGCGCCGGTGCGGCAAGCGCTGCTCTCGAGCCGCCTCCACGTGGAGATGGCGGAGCGCCGCGACATCATCCGCTACACTACGAGGAACAACAATGCGAGGCGATGCAGCACCTCCATGAAGTTGTTGCATCTGGAGCACTGCTACAACAACAACAACAACAACAACAACCACAACAACCACAACAACAACTGTTACAACAACAACTGTTACAACAACAACAACCACAATAATTTGGACGCGGAGCCGCAGGACGTGGAGGCGCTCATCGCCGCGCTCCTCGGCTGCAGCCGGAGCCTGTCCACGCGGCGGCTCGGCGAGTACCGCCGCATGCACACCGACTCCTCCTCGCGCACTTGCTCCTACAGCTCCGCGAGGCCCGCGGCCCCTTCGATGCACGTGCTGAGGCTCAAGCACATCATCTACGAGTCGGCGCAGTGCACAGATGTAGATGCAGATTTTGCTGATGCTGGCAGTGCTAACAACAACAACAACAACAACAACAACAACAACAACAACAACAGCACCAGCAGCACCAGCAGCACCAGCAACAACAGCAACAACAACAGCAACAACAACAACAGCAATAGCAACAACAGCAGCAACAGCAACCACAACAACAACAGTAGCAGTAGTAGCAGTTACTACTCTCTTGCCACCCAACTTGATCATCTCGTCTACCACACCCCGCCCTCAAGATAGACCGATAGATGTAAAGAAACCCACCGCCCGACCGATCCCCCACTGCTCGATCATCACCCCCGAACCAACCCCATGATTCCATACCGTGGACCTACTAGCATGTCGATCGATCGATCGATCGATTCACGAAGCCTGTGCGTACCTTCACGACCCCGATCGATCGATCGATCCCGAAGCCATGTGCGCTAACCGAATCGATCAGCCGGTCGATCGATCGAATTTGCCAAGCCCCTTGTATGTAGGTAACTTCGTGATCCAGAATCGATCCATCGATCAATTGTGCTGCGCGTCGCGAGCCGTGCTTGTTCGCTCTTACGGGGCTTAATGAATGCCTGCGCGTGTATTGTAATTGCCAGCTCCAACAGGCCTTAATACATATGGACTTTGCTCTAATAATCTATGCCTAATGATAAGATACTCGTCTCTGCCTCACGGACAAAACAGTAGATGGAGCAATGGGAAGAAGAATCAGAAGATGCGCGAATTCAATTCGATGCCATCATGCTCACAAAGAACCTGCATGTTGTGCACGGTACAGGGAAACAATAGTTCTAGATATCGGCCGATGACGGCACCCCAATTCAGTTAGCAGTACGTATACTCGGGCTCAGCCCCTTCTTCCTGGACATTTTTCTTTTGTTTTGTTTTGTCGAGATCCGAACTCGAGCTCTCTGGATTTGGTCCTCTGGACAAACCGCCTGTTTCAGCCACGGAAAACTTAAATACGCCACAACCACCCGATCCCCTCTGTTGCTCATCTGCAGGGACCTGCTCCTCTTCCGATCTAAAGATGCATTGCATCTTCATCGTCTGTCGTACCTGCCTCTGCCCATTTGGGCAATAACTCTACAGAGACAGGTAAAAAAACGAAAAGAAAAGAAGAAGGAAAACCATCCTTGATTAAGAAGTGAGATCTGCAGCGATAGCCTTCGATGGCATCACGTGCGTTAAAAAATCGTCCAACATCCCTTTCAGTTCAGTGCTAGTCTCCGGCGCTCTGTTACGTTAACAATAGCAATCTCTCTCGAATCTTTGATTGGGCGTGGGTTCGGGGCAAACGGTAAAATGATTTATTGACTCCTGCGACCTTTTAAGCACGATTCTGCACATGAAAAACGAGCCAAACGCTTACAGGGGCAAGGTTGTTTGTGGCTTCAGCACCTGAAACTTGCGTGTCGGTCACAAGATCTGTATTCCCCGAACTTGTATTTGGTCCCGCAGAACCTTTGCAGCTCAAGCTGCTGACGAGATCGAGATTCTCTTTCTTCAGCAGTGTACCATGGCCAGTGCAATATACAGATTTGCTACATATTATTCCACGTACTTCCTACATATGTCGAAGCTGAGATCCCATCGTATTATTTCCCGACGTAATCTAGTATAATCGTGAAACTGTATAGCTGAAGATCATGCGATTCTCATGGCTGTAGGTATGTGTACCGTATACTATACGCGTACATCCATATATCGTGCGACTTCCCGTATCATTTCCCAACATATTTCAGTACAATTATCTCTACCAGCATGTCATTCTCATGGTTGTATGCATGTGTACCGTGCATTGTATGCATACGTCCGTATATTGTATGACTTCTCGCATACGCCGAAGCCGTGATCCCGACGTATTATTTCCCAACGTAATTCAGTACAATTGTGAACCGTATAGCCGAAGATCTCCACGACCCCGGTGATTCTCATGCATGTACGTATGTGCACCGTATATTATACGCATACGTACGTATATTGTACGGCCTCCCGGCATGCACGTCGAGGCCAAGATCCCGGCGTATTGTTTCAGTATGTACGCATGTGATCGTATGGCTGCATCATGGGCTGGGACCGTATATTGTACGTATACTCCCGTATTGTATGGCGTACCGTATGCCATATATCCTGCGCGTATACGGTCATTTTGCTCATTGACCAGTAATACGTACGGCTATGGAAGCTTCTTCTTCGTCTCCTGTAGCTTCTTCGCCTTCCGCTGCGCAGGTTCTCTCGCCTCCTCGCTTTCCTTTCTCCGAGCTCTTCTGCTCCTCCTCGTCCCCAATCCTTCTTCCTCCTGCTCGGTTTCAGGTTCGTGGTCTGAATATTTTTCTCTGCAGGTCGAAAAACGAGCTGAAAACGGGTTTCTGCACCGCCGTTTTTTTCTTGTTCAAAGAACTGTTTTCTGTGCTCTCTTTTGGATTTCTTGCTCTGTGGCACCGTCCCTCCCCCCCGTGCAAATCCAAATTCATTCCATCTTCTCGCTTCTTCTTTGATTTCTTTCCTGCAGACAAAAAAAAAGAAGTTTTCCGTTTTTTGTTTTTATCTCGATGCAGCATTTACAGCGCCGAATAGGAAGATATGTCTTCTGTCGGAGTCGCGCAGGTAAAATTCGGTTCCTCTGCTGCGAAGCATCCCCTTGATGCTCTCCAGATTGTGCCTACACAGAAGCCCCATGCCGGCCATGGACAGATTGTAGTTCGAATCACTGTTCGTCCCATACACCACTGCGACCTTAATGCTATCAGAAACAGTCGTTTTTCTTCTTTAGCTTCCCAAGGTCGCAGAATTATCATTGGTGATGAAGGATGTGGTGTCGTCGAAGAGGTCAGTTTATGTCTTTCGCTTTTTGATATTGTTGAATGTCTGAATTCGTTCAGTTAACAATTTGCTAGATAATGGTACTTTCCATCCTTTACACATCTTGTTTGATCTGTCCGTTTCTATTTTGTATGCCCTATCCTGTTGTTTCATGCATAGTTAGACATGCCTCATATTATATGTATTTTATGACTTGTATTTTCTTATATTCTACTCTTTTGTTGAAACGTTTGTGCTAATGTTACACGTCTTTGTTTGGCATACATGTTGTTTATTTGCTCACATAATCAGTTGATGAGATTTTGCTTATTTTAAGATTATTTGTTGATAAATTTGTGGCACACCTTTGATAAATTGTGTGAATCTTTCGATAATCGGCACTTCAGGTTTATTTGTTGTGTGAATCTTTCGACAAATTTGTGGCACACCTTTGATAAATCGTAAATGATTATGCAATCATGGATAAGTATTTACACAATCATTCGATATGCATTTCGGTATGTTCTATCCATTTGCTGATGTTCAACACTGACGTGAAGGAGAATGTATCGTGCAGGTCGGTGAAGGGGTCACCAAATTCGTGAAAGGACAGAGGGTAGTACCTCTCGTCATGCTCTCCTACTCCAAAGATGGCCAGGGTACCTGGCAAAATTACATTGTAGTGGAAGAGTACAATGCATTTCCTGTACCTCCTAGTGTGAGTGATGATGTTGCAGCCCAATTTATTGTGAATCCATGGGCGGCTATGGGTATTGTCGAAAGATTAGCCGTTCCTGAAGGCGAGTATATTTTGCAAACAGCTGCTGCTTCTTGCATGGGACGGTGAGAACTAATTTTAGTTAGTTTATATTAAGTAAAACTCTAATAGATTCCCGAGTGTTCTTCTTAATTCAACGCATATATTTTTTTTCAAAGAGCTAAAAGGAAATTAGACTGTATGGATGCTCATATGACTACTCTTATGGGATCTCCTAAGGCTATCTGGGATAGTAATGAAACTTAGCGGCAATCATGTGGATAAAAGAACAATTCAAGATTATTTCAAAATTGTTCTGTATTATACTAACCAGAGACCTATGCAGCTCACAAAATGGATCCCATAATGTGCCTCGCTTCATCTATTTCACCCTTTTGAATTTCGGATGTCCATGTGCTTCTAGATATAATTTGTTACTTTTTCTTCATGTCACTGTCCTAGTGTTTGATTATTTCGACTTATGTTTCAAGATCGGCACTTCAGGTTTATTATTGTGTTTACATAATATGTTTCTATGCACGTCCATTTATAGCATAGTAAATGTACTGTTAGTCTAGTATGGCATGCCCAAATAACTGAGCTGTGTCTGGACTCCATTTAATTCAGTGGTACGTGAAGAGAGGACTCAAAAGTGCATGTTATCCATTATTTTCGTTTGTCATCTTGAAGCTTCAGCTGCAGCGATCCTCTCTTTGATTCAAGCGTTATATTCCACTGATTTTGCAAGAATCAACTAGTTCTGACACTCTTTTTTCAAAATTTCCCACCATGTTATGTCAAATGGGAACAGGGAGGCTCTAATTTCCTGGTTCTTAGACTGATATCTTGCAGTTGTCCTTGTTAATGGGCTCATAACTTTTTCAAATTTTTTTCTTCACTATAGGGAATATCATTAACACTCTCATTGGTTAGCTAGCTCACACCTATTTATAGTGACCAATTTCTGAAATGTTTCAGCAACGTTTTTCATCGAAGAAAACAAACAAATTATAAGATCCTTCTCATCAACCCATATAAGGAAATGTTAAAAAAGCAACCTCACCTGAATACGTCCTATTTATGTTCTTTACACATTTGCAAGTGTGAAAAATGTGAACGAGGTAGCCCTTTTGATTATACAACATTTATTTCTTAGTATGGAATATGTTTTTCCGTGGTTTGGTATCCCATTTGATTATTTATGGGGCAGTTTGACCTGGATAATGAAACATATTTAGGCAATACACTCTTTTGTGAGTGCGAAAACTGTCTTTTTGAGACAGGTTGATTATACAACTAGCAAATCATTTCCGCTTCAAGACTATAAATATTATAAGGAGGGAAGAATGGAGGAAAGAGCTAATGAATCTTGGTGCAGATGAAGTCATAAATTCACGTACAGAAGGTATTACTGATTTCTTTGCTGCTGTCTGATTATTTGTACAAATTCTGTTTTAATCGTAGAGGTATAATTGGAAAACGTGGGCTTGTGACAGATGTGATATCAAGGGTTAAAGAGATTACAGGGAAAAAGATGGCATATGCCGGCTTGGATGCGATAGCTGGAATGAGCACAAAGGTTTTCTCTTTTTCCACTACAAAATGCTATATGCACTTGTAATGGTTTACAAATTTATGTAAAAGCAAGCTTAAAATAATTTAAAACCAGGTTGTTGCATCATGTGTGCGAAATGGAGGCAATTTGATTGTCTATGGAGCACTATCAGGCAACGATATTACTTACAGCATACATGACTTGCGAAGAGGAGTACATGTAGATTGGTTTTATCTTGGGGATTATGTGCCAACAAGGGTAAAGATTGAGGAAGTTGCTGCCAAAGTCATGGGGCTCCTAGAGCGGAAGAAAATGAAACCGCACATCGGGAGGAAATTCCCACTCTTGCAGTTCAGAGATGCAATTTTTGAATCTGAAAGAGAGGGCAGAAGTGGAAAGGTTCTCCTGGTCAGTTGATCATAATAAGTTGTATCATAAGCCTTCGGTTCACATCTGATTTTCTCTCTCCTCATAATACTAAGTATGTATTGTGGCCAGAGATGTATAGCCTGGTATTACCATGTCTTGTTGTAACATATATAGTTTGGTTCTTACAAATTTGTATCATATTTGATAATTAAGATTTACATATGTTTGAATCATAAGGCCAGGTTCTTTTGTTTAACCGTTTCAAGGCTCCGCTATTAGATTTTGATTCCAAAATTGCAAAGTTTTTTGTGAATTTGGCATTACAGTAGATTTGTTTTGTGCTTTTACACCATCAGTTTGGGTGTTTAATTATAATGGTTACGAAAGGTTCAATCATTCTACCATTTCTTTTTCTACATCAAAGTAACTTCATGTTGAGTACATATTGAGGCAGTTATCTTAGTACTGTGATAAAGAAACCATAGTTCTGAGGTCAGTCTCTGGTCCCACGGAGCAGATTAATTCCTGAACGATGTCAATGAGTATATGCTCATTTACCAGTCTGATCCACAGACGATAATCTTCTGCTGAGTCTTGCATCGATACATGTACTTTATTCTTTACAACATTTATCATCAGAATTGCTGTGTTTTATCAGTCCGATGAAAAGCAGCACATTTTTTAGGCATTTTTGCCTTGAGATTTGCAGTATATATGATCTGATTTGATCACTGCAATGATTTTCATGCATGCAGCAGCGATCACTGTTATGGTCGATGCATGCGAATAGCAAATATATAGTACATGGAATCTAACCATTCTCTGCATTCATCCATGATCCACATCTAATGCTTCAACATCACTCCTCTGCTTGCTGGTAGTGTGAACAAGCATGTTGGACATAAAGATATAGGCGGCAGAATCTGCTCCATCCATTTGGAGTGCTTGCTCAAATGCCTGCTTTCCAAGCTCTAAATTTCCCAACTTTTGGCAAGCATCCAACACAGTGTGCCATAAGACCGAATCATGGCTTCTGGTACAAATAGTCTCTGTCACTGCTAATGCACACTCTAGCTGTCCAGCTCGACCAAGGAGATCAATAATACAAGTATGATGCTCCACGGTTGGTATTATACCATAATTTGCATTCATAATTTTGAAGCACATTTGACCATCACTGACTAATCCAGTGTGACTACAAGCATTGAGAACACAAATGAATGTCAGCGGAGTAGGCTTCATCCCTTCTTCGATCATTCTTTCATATACGCCAAAAACAGAATCACTTGCGCCTAGTTGGGCATATCCCCTAAGGAGTGATGTCCACGAAACTTCATCGCGACTGTTCAGATTGTCAAATACTGTTTGTGCTTTGATGAGCATGCCACATTTAGAATACATGTCGATCAATGCGTTGCCAAGGTTAGAACCCGCATCCAAAAGTCCTGCTCTGGAAATTTCGGCGTGGATGGCTTGCCCTTTGGCTAGTGCTCCTACAACAGCACAAGCTTTCAACAAGCAAATGTAAGTGACGGAATCCACAGAAATATTCTCAACAACCATTTGATCAAAGCATTTCAATGCTTCTTGACCAGCCCCACATTGAACATATCCTGAAATTAGTGCTGTCCACGCAACCAGAGTTTTCATGGGAAGGCCATCAAAAACTTCACGTGCCTTCAATATAAAACCGCATTTTACATACATATCAACCAATGCCCCACCGATTGAATGATCTAATTTCAATGACCCCCTTCCATCAATCTCATCATGTATGGCTTGGCCTTTCTCCACATCTTGCATGCTTCCGCAAGCCTTCAAGATGCAACCGAACATAATAGGATCTGGAGAGAGACCCTCGTATTTGAAAATTTCAAAATAATGTAGTGCTTCCTTGTCAAACCCATGTTCTACATACCCTGCGATAAGAGTAGTCCAAGAGATAACATCTCTAACTGGAAGTTGTTCAAACACTTTTTGGGCCATTGAAATTGAGTTACATTTCATGTACATGTCAATGATTGCATTGCCTAAAGAAACGTCTCCTTCCAACAGCCCTCTTAGGGTGATTTCTTGGTGTATCTTTTGACCCTTCTTTGGTGCTCCCATTTTACCACAAGCTCTCAAGCAGAAAATAAAGGTCATCCCATTTGGAGGGACTCCCTCCCTTTGCATTGCTTCAAAACACGTGATTGCTTGGTTTCCATCTCCGTGTTTGACATATCCTGAAAGCAGTGCATTCCATGTGATTTGATCACGAGCATGAAGCATATCGAAAACTTTTTGTCCATCCACAAGTAAACCCACAGTAGCATACATGTCTACTAACGCATTGCCAAGAATGAGGTCATTATCTAGTAATCCCCTTTTACAAATCTCAATATTCAACTCATTTCCCTTGTGCCAGGCACCTAAGCTAGAACAAGCTTTCAGACCACAGACAAACGTTGTAGCATTCAGGCAAATACCAGCCTCCCCCATGCTTTGGAGGAGGCTTAGTGCTTCTTTTCCATGCCCACGCTCTGCATAACCTGAAATTAGAGAAGTCCATGAAACCACATTTTGTACCGGAAGCATGTCAAACACATAACATGCCTCTGTAAATGAGCCGCATTTCATATACATGTCAACCAAGGCATTACCAAGAGGGGAATCTTCTTCGAAGAAGCCTTTTTTAGTGATCTCATCATGGACTCGTTTTCCTGTTTCTATATTTTCTGTGCTTGCACATGCGTTCAAACTGCAGACTAAGGTAATACTGTTAGAATATACGCCTTCATGCTGCATGCGATTGAAATAACTCAATGCCTTCTGACCATGCCCAGCTTGAGCAAACCCTGAGATTAGAGATGTCCACGAAACAACATCTCTAACAGGCAGTTCATCAAACACACTCTGTGCCTTTTCCAGCAAACCAAGTTTAACGTACATATCAATCAATGCATTCCCAACACAGACATCCGAATACAACAGCCCATGTTTAATAACCTGATCATGAATTTGCTGGGCCTTGTCTGTATTGCCTACACTGTTACACGCTTTCATGCAACAGATGTATGTAACAGAATTCGGAAGCACACCCTCTGATTGCATTTGTTCTAACAAACGAAGTGCTTCTTCTCCGCATCCATGTTTTGTATAGCTAGCGATTAGAACATTCCAAGATACCACATCCCGGACTCTAAGATCAGAAAAAACTTCTTGTGCCTTTGGAAGCATGCCACACTTGGCGTACATATTCACGACAGCATTGCCAACGACAGCATCTCTTTTGAAAAATCCCATCTTAATAACGTGGGCATGTAGTTTAGAGCCTATACTAGGATCCCTTAGCTCTGCACAGGCTTTGAGCAAGCAGACACACATATACCGAGTTGGATGGACTGAATCATATGCAAGCATTTTACTATATATGCTCAGAGCTTCGTGATGCTTTCCACATCGAATGTAACCATCAAGTAGAGAGTTCCAAGTGTGCTCTTTTGGATTTCTCAACCTGTTGAAGAGATGGCGAGCTTCAAAAATGCTTCCGACTTCCACTAACATCGTCACAAGGTCGTCCCCAAGCAAGGGATGAACATCCAGATTTCGTTTTCCCATGTAAGTGTGCAAACGCAGTGCAAATTCGACATTCCTTTCGTCAGTGCACTTTTCCAAGAGGCACAAAAGATCCTCAACACTAGGTTGTGCATCCTCAAGATTATCTATGGCCCTCTGCAAGCTGAGACTCTTCCAACTGTCATCACACGTGGCTTCTGTCTGCATAAGGGCATGCGAACACGTTCTACTCATTCTTGCCACTTGAGATGTAGCCTGGAATGTATGTACGGAGAAACATGGAGAAGGGACTCCAGTTTCATGGAGTTGTAGGGAATTCAGACAACTCATGGATGGATCGATGGATCAACAACCGTAGGCAGCTCAGTTTACTGGATACTAAAACCTCTGAATTGAATCCGAACACTTCCTTTGCAAGCTGCTCAAGAAGCCTAAATCCACCGATTTCACGATCACATCTCAAGAACTCATGAATGGATCAACGGATCAACATCCGTAACCAGCTCAGTGACTGGATACAAAAACCTCTGAATTGAGCTAAAAGAGTTCGTCGCATGCTGCTCAGGGAGCCCAAAATCAACGGATTGTGCTAGTTCTTGTAATCTCCCTCTTATTCCTCATACATGGACCTATCTACCATCTAGAGAGCACATGTCAGTTATGAAAGAGATACAAACTGCATGTCAAACGGTTCACGGGATATCGTTTGAAAAGATC
Source organism: Azolla pinnata (assembly GCA_037176905.1). Taxonomy (NCBI): domain Eukaryota; kingdom Viridiplantae; phylum Streptophyta; class Polypodiopsida; order Salviniales; family Salviniaceae; genus Azolla; species Azolla pinnata. The sequence continues at coordinate 4,241 of JBBBWG010006803.1, read as the reverse complement.
AGACCATTAGCAGAAACATCTCATGCCGAAGCAAAGAGGAAAACAGTAAAACAGAGGGGGATTCGGAGAACAAACGGCAGGAAGGAACTCACACTTTCTGTCGGATCCCTAGAGCGACGACGACGGAATGCCGTAACATAACCTGCGGGGAAAGATCGCAGCAGCAGCAGCAGCAGCAGAGAAGAAGAAGAAGAAGAAGAAGAAGAAGAAGAAGAAGACCAAGAAGAGAGAACGACAGATTTTGCTTGCCAACGTGCCGCCTTGTGATTGGTCATCGCGCGCATGACGTGGCAGCACGGAGCTGACGTGTCCGGCTGACGTGTCCTGATGACGTGGCAGGCCGGCGCACACGTGGCATGCGCTGATTCATCCCATTGATCGTGGGGCGTATATGAGATGAGTATGTATTGGAACGGGATTCCGAGGCTGTATAGTATGGTTTCAGTTGGAACCCGTTGTCTCGAACAGATAGACCAGAGTAGAGTAGGGTTTAGGGTTTAGGTTTGAACAGGGATATTGAGAGATAAATCAAGAAGCTAAAGATAAACCTAGCTTAGCATAGGATTCCGTAATTGTCGATGCTCACTTTGATTTGGACCAAGGTGAACACCTGTATACGGCTGAAAAAGTGAAGATGTGTCAAAACTCTGGAGTGACCGACCAGGACCAGGCTTGACCAGAAAAAGCTCATAGCTCCCTCCTGCGATATTTGATTTCCGAGTTTTTTGGTTTGAATCGAACGGCAAGAGAGCAAGCTACGCAACGGAAAAAGAAAGTTTTGATTTTGAAATTGAGGGCGAGAGAAACGGCTGAAAAAGTGAAGATGTGTCAGAACTCATGAAGGCAGCGACCAGGACCAAGCTTCACCAGAAAAAGCTCATAGCTCCCTCGTGTGATATCGGATTTCCGAGTTTTTTAGCTTGAATCGAACGGCAAGAGAGCAAGTACGCAACGGAAAAAGAAAGTTTGGATTTTGAAACTAAGTGCGAGAGAAACGGCTGAAAAAGTGAAGATGTGTCAAAAGTCAGGAAGGGAGCGACCAGGAGCAGGCTTCACCAGAAAAAGCTCATAGCTCCCTCGTCTGATATCGGATTTCCGAGTTTTTTGGCTTGAATCGAATGGCAAGAGAGCAAGCTACGCAACGGAGAAACAAAGTTTGTATTTTAAGAATGAAGGCGAGAGAAACGGCTGAAAAAGTGAAGATGTGTTAAAACTCAGGAAGGGACCGACCAGGACCAGGCTTCACCAGAAAAAGCTCATAGCTCCCTCGTGCAATATCGGATTTCCGAAATTTTTGGCTTGAATTGAACGGCAAGAGAGAAGCTACACAACGGAAAAAGAAAAATTGTATTCTAAAAGTGAGGGTGAGAGAAACGGCTGAAAAAGTGAAGATGTGTCAAAACTCTGGAAGGGACCGACCAGGACCAGGCTTCACCAGAAAAAGCTCATAGCTCCCTCGTGGGATATTGGATTTCCGAGTTTTTTGGCTTGAATCGAACGACAAGAGAGCAAGCTACGCAACGGAAAAAGAAAGTTAGGATTTTGAAACTCAACCGAGAGAAACGGCTGAAGAGGTGAAGATGTGTCAGAACTCAGGAAGGAACCGACCAGGACCTGGCTTGACCAGAAAAAGCTCATAGCTCCTTCGTGCGATATCGGATTTCCGAATTTTTATGCTTGAATCGAACGGCAAGAGAGCAAGCTACGCAATGGAAAAAGAAAGTTTTGATTTTGAAACTCAGTGCGATAGAAACGGCTGAAAAAGTGAAGATGTGTCAGAACTCAGGAAGGGAGCGACCAGGAGCAGGCTTCACCAGAAAAGGCTCATAGCTCCCTCGTCTGATATCGGATTTCTGAGTTTTTTGGCTCTAATCGAACAACAAGAGAGCAAGCTACGCAACGGAAAAAGAAAGTTTGGATTCTAAAACTCAGGGTGAGAGAAACGGCTGAAAAAGTGAAGATGTGTCAAAACTCTGGAGTGACCGACCAGGACCAGGCTTGAAACTCAATGCGAGAGAAACGGCTGAAAAAGTGAAGATGTGTCAAAACTCAGGAAGGGAGCGACCAAGACCAGGCTTCACCAGAAAAAGCTCATAGCTCCCTCGTGCGATATCGGATTTCCGAGGTTTTTGGCTTGAATCGAACGGCAAGAGAGCAAGCTACGCAACGGAAAAAGAATGTTTGTATTCTAAAACTGAGGGGGAGAGAAACGGCTGAAAAAAGCCGTGCAAGAAGCCTTCTCTTGGATGAATGCGTAAGCGTGGCACCACCAATTTCAGCCAACTCTCTTACAGATGCCACATCTTCTGCCATTGGTGTGAATTTGTCAAGTATAGATGAGCCACTAACTTCCACTATCAACAACGAGGATGTGAACTTTGATGATGGCTCTAACCTCCCAAATGTATACACTGAGGAAGTTTCAGATAGTACCGATAATGTAGAAAATTCTAAGCAAGGGAAATGGGCTACTACTACTCGAAGGTAAGTTGGAGTATTGTTTTAACTTTCCAATCCTGTTATCGCATCAATTGCGTTGGTTTAATTGGGATGTGCTTGATTGTACCATCAGAAGGGGACTCCTATGCAACTACTTCTACAGAGGCCATCGTTCTCCTGCCAAAGATCAGTAAAATGGAAGACGTTTTGTGTAGCTCTCTATACTTCTGCATTATCATATTTGTCAAGCTTCAAATGGAAGCCTTTGACAAGTCATTTGCAGTTACAATCTAAAGGATGCTGACTAGTTAATTGGAGTAGTTGTATTCGTGGGGGAAATTGTGTACATACAAAGAAACTTTGGTCTCAGAATGTTGAAGGTTGTAATGCCATCAGATTTGAATGCCCAAAATTCCTGTCATTATGTGTTGTCAAGTGGACTTGGGGCCCCCTGGTCTAGAAGAATTGTAGCAGATATTTTTGCCTGAAAACTTGTTTATGCATGAATTGAGGGGTGAGTGTTGGGAGACAGAACCATTGATCAGATGTGAGATAACCCTGATCCATTTGGGGATTGGTAATGAAATCAAAGAATTGTATTGATTTGTGGAGCGCCTAATGTAAAACTTTGAAGGCATCAAAGAGGTGTTGTCAAAGATTTGCATGTGTGGGGCCAAAGAAGATATGTGAATGAATAAATAACAGTGTCCAAAAGCAGATGGGGGGATGATGTTGATCTAGGAGGATCCTGCATGAGTTGGAATGATGGCCAGATGTATCTAAGCTCAGTCATTTGCACCATTGGGATATGAAGGATTTTCAGCTGAAAGATTGCTAAGCTAGTCCCCGGCTTGATAGCTCGATAGCGTGATTTCGATTTTCAGTTAGTCTGTTATGTGGTGGTGATGATTCAAGTTGTATCCTTCGAGCATTCGCTGTATACAGCCCTGGGGGAATTCGTAACTAAAGGAATTGGGATGGCGAAAAGGATGTGCAGGAGCAAAGAGCAATGGGCCTAAGAAGAGGCATAAACTTATTACCCAAATGCTACTTGAGACAAGTATGTTGGGACTGTTCTTCTTCAACCATCAAATGTTCTCTTATCGAGCATATGATAAGATTCAGCCGATTGGGCTTGTACATCCTACAGCACTGTTGGCTTTGAATTCATCATTGTCGTATTATGACTCTTACGATATAAGTAATTGGGTGCCTAGAAGAAGGTCAAGCTCAACAAGATATCAACTGCGTGTTTGGGTAATAACCTGTGATGCTCTGTTCTGCAAAGAGAGAACATGATGAATGAATGTTTTGCGCTGCCGACGAAAGTCGATGTGGTGTTGGCAATAGATGCTCTTGATCAACCATAATTGCCCAAACATAAACAAGGAAACGTGTTGCATCATGTAATTGCGTGAAGGCCAATAACAAGTAGACAACAGTGTTAATTCACAATCTACAAACATCAAGTACTTAGATCCACAAATATTTCACAATAATCCTGACACTCGGCTCTTCTGTCTTCTAGATCCACATTCAAGAGGGCAGATCTCAAAAGAAAAAAACACTGCAAAATCGAAGAATGGTTTGAACGAATGCGAATAGATTGCCGAGCACTCACCAAAACAAATGGAAGTGAGCTAGCATCGTACTGCACTATACAACTTGTCAAAGCATCTAATAAAGATAAAGACAAGCTTCAATTGATCAATAGTCCCCTCTCCACCCAAACAGCCACTCCTGGAATTTTTTGCAAAATTCACGTTTTTAATGCTACAGCTAAGATCTCAATCAGAACCACC
>JBBBWG010006792.1:14357-26012 GCA_037176905.1 Azolla pinnata | reverse complement strand
TTCCAGCTCCCCGCAGGCAGATGGTGCCGGAAAATGGACTTACATAGTGAAGCAGAAGAGATTACAAACTCTACAAGTCATAGAGTCTGTTTTCTGTCTTCTCGGTCAGAAGAAAGGCGATTCCAGACAGTGAGTGGACTAGGAAAGCCCATGGGATCAGGTCACGTTTCGATCCTATGTCTCCACCGCGGTTCTCGCCGGAAACTAAAAACCATGGGGGGGTTGACTCGCACGAAAGGAGTCATGGGACCACAACCCATGCATGCATGCATGTGTGCATGTGTGTAGCAGGGCCTATGTATGGTATGGTATGGTATGTATGCGTATTTATACGTGGCGGGTGGTCGGTGGGCGACCGATCCGCGAGGAGCGGCTAGCTAGCGGCTCATCGACGGCGGCAGCATCGCCAGGTGTGAACGCTTGTCGCCGTCGTCGTCATCGACGCCGCCGCCATTGTCATTGTCACCGCCGATGTCGTTGTCACCGTCGATGTCATTGTCGATGTCATTGTCGATGTCATTGTCGATGTCGCCGTCGTGGTGGTCGTTGCACGGGGGACGGGTGGAGGTGATGAAGAGCACGGCCCCGGGCGAGAGGTCGTCGTAGTCGGCGATGTGCGGGTTGTCGTCGGCGATCGACGGCGCGTGGCATCGCACGCTGATGGTCTGCAGCGTGTCGGCGGCGTCGCCCACGACGTACACCTCCCCGCACGGCGAGCAAGATTCCGATCCCGATCCCGATCCCGATCCCGATCCCGATCCCGATCCCGATTCCGATTCCGATTCCGATTCCGCCGCCGCATGCCGCCGTGTGCGCAATCCGGTCCTCTTCTCCTTCCTCCTCCTCTTCTGCAGCTGCTTCTGCTTCGGCTTCTGCTTCTTCTTCTTCTTCCCCGCACCGGGGGAAGGCGACATTGATGATAAGGCTGATGATGATGATGAGGATAGTGATGATGATGATGATGATGATGATGATGACAGCTTATTGTGCAAGCCTTTGCTTCTTCTTCTTCTACTACTATTACTACTACTACTACTACTACTACTACTACTACTACTACTACTACTACTACTACCACTCCTAGTACTGCCACCTGCCACATGATGATGCACCGCGCCCACCGCCGTTGCCGCTTCCACATCGATCGGTTTCACACCTGGGCTCCGATCGGCGGCGGCCGGAGATCGGCCGCCGATGATCTTCCGACGATCGACGTGGCCATCGGCCGGCAGCCGACTGGCGGCGGCAGGCTGCACAATCAGCACCATCGTCATCATCATCATCACCAGCAGCTGCAGCAGCAGCAGCATCATCAGCAGCAGCAGCATGCATCTGGCGATGGTGATCTTGCTCATCATCCCTTTGCTTCCTCTCTGCCTCGGTCAGGTACATGCATATATATACATAAACACAACTTGCTTTACAACAACCCCACCATCATCATCATCATCATCATCATCATCATCATCATCATCATCATCCGATCATCATCAGCAGTAGCCCCATCATCGTTGCAACAATCTCCGGGAGCTACCAAAAAACAGAAAACAGAGAGAAAAATTCGGCCTGGTATTGAGTTAAAAAAGAAGAGAGGACTTCAATCTTATTGGGTCTGAAGAGACATTCCGCTCCTACATTTCTTAACTTTGTAAAAACAAGAACAAAAAACCCGACCTACACGCAAAACTCCTCCACGACTTTTTTTCATGCTCTCCTCCCCTTTACTTACTTTTCTTCTAGATCCCACCTTACCCACAGCACAAAAGAAGACCCAATGACTGATTCCATCGGCCCATGAGGATTCGTTCTGCCCACACTTTTGGCCCCCTCATCGATCGATCGATCGATCGTTCGTTCGATCAGTGAATCGTCCGTCCGTTGGGATTCCTCGTCTGCTTCCAATCGATCGTGATCGACCGATCGATCAATCGATCGGTAGAGACGCATCTTTGGTCTATTTGAAACCCTTGAAAAAAACCCTTTAGCATTTGTCACACGGCTGCTTCCATCTCGCCGTTCAGATCCACATTCGCATTCCATGCATATAATGTTCAATCTTGTTAGTTCGCAAACTGCGTCCGTTGTTCTTACCACCCATTCTTCTTCTTCTTCTTCTTCTTCTTCTACTTTCTCACCTACACACCTTTCGATCCTGGTTCGTCGACGAGTAAAGTTCTTACATGCTTTTGACCCACCAAATCTAGATGCGCTTCAAAAAAGAATGGTCGTATTCTTGCGAGAGCTTCGTATTCCCCCCACGAGGGCATTTTTTATAGTTCAATTCATCTCATCTACTCTAAAAAGCTTCTTAATTCATATGCAACTTGCAGTGTTTTGCCTATTCGATCGTCGTATTCCAAATAGTCGAGCTCTTGTTGCAAATTAACCATGTACGCTCTCACTTGCGGCATTCGATTCAACCCTTAGAAGACATCGAGACAGACAAATCATACAGTCACTCACAATTTAAATAAAAGAATTAGAATAGTTAAATACACTTACATATACCTACTGTTCCTCCTCTGGTTCGATTTCCTATATGATCAGTTTAGCCGATTTTCAATTATATCATTTCTTAACTAATAGCAGGATCTTACTAAAAAAAGGAAAAAGAAATGAAAGGCTTTCATTTGCAACACATTTGGATTTCTACTCCCACTGTCACTAATCACCGCTGGCTTATCGTTCCAGGCATCGAGTAGTCGCTAATCACTCCTATGTGGTCTTCAATATCACGGATTAAACCTACCATGGGCTCCTTATTAATGAATGTGTTTTACTCGTCAAGTGTCCGATGTCGTCAATCTGGTATCCTGACACTATGGATCATAATCATTGCTCAATTAGCTTCATCTCTTCTCTTCTCACAAATAGAATCCAGTGATGTCACCTAATCAAACTGCTAACTACATAGCTCTAACCCTAATCTCGGGGGTCCCTCCGATCATTCAGCTAATTACACCTGACTATGGAGCTCATCAATCCCATTCACGACCCTAATTACCCGCACAACGCGGTGAACACGAGAGGAATTATTGAGGGGAATATAAGCTTTAAATCGAGTTAATTTCTCCTGCCCTTGATTCTTCATGTACATATAACATCGCTAGATTTGTGGTGCTAGCTTTGCTTATTCTAGCAATCATAGCTGCCGAGTCAGTGCCAGGTAATCACATCGTCTGAGTGGCTCGTGGTGTTCCATTCATAGTATCATCCACTTTCGTCGATCTTGAAAACTCCTAACGATTCCATACAATGCCTCTCGGGCAACATCTCCCCTTGTTGTCTCGTCCCGATGGCATAACGCACCCATTTCTCGTCAGACGAGGAGCGTGGCTCCAACAGTTTCCATAGGTCAATTTTGATCTTTGAAGACGATAATGAAATCTATCTCTCTCATGAAACCGCACAAATATATTGATAAATGTGTGAAAAATTCAACTACGATCTCGCAAACAAATAGGACTCCTCATTATCCACGAGCAATGTAATACTTTTGAATCGCTAATATGTAAGTCGAACTCATGGGTCATATTGGCCTACATGGGCGTTAATATATCTTTCTTTCTTTCTTTTTCTAGATAGCTCCGCATAATGTTGGGGGTTGAACTCATGATCTTCTTCTTCTTCTTCTCCGTCTTCTTCTTGGTTGGATCTTTGTTGGTACCTAGTTCGTTTCTGCCTTTCTTTCAGGAACAACTTCATTTTTGCTTTTTCTCTGATCCTCTTTATAAAACATATTTGTGGGCTAGATTCTTGAGCTTTTTTCCACTGATGCAGGGCAAGGAAACAGGCAGATCTCATTGATATGAAAGAAAAGAGAGAGTAGGGTGGTTCTACATCCATGGCAGTTTGATGGGAAAGGAAGGAACTCAAACAGAGGATTAGCAGGCAAACTCTTATGGATTAGGAGGGCCATATAATCACAAATTTCGTCGAAAGGATTACAATTGGTGTCCAATATTTCCGGCAAACAAAATTAAGGATTCACAGGTAACTTGTAATGATCAGGAGAAGTTGATTAGCGAATTTAGGAAGCATTGGCGAATGAATTCGGAGTCGAGATAGGGAGGCAGTAATGAATTCATCCGGGGAAGGATTAGGAAGCATCAAAGAACAAACCTTGCTACATGGGCTGGGTAATGACTTCGTTTAGCCACGAACACATATGATGCCTGATTTCTTTAATCAGAGACCATGACGTTATGGTTATCACGGATCGTCCTGATTCCAAACTGCATACTTACTTTCATCTATTCTTCGTGCGAATTCAATGATGCTGATCGCACTTCTAGACCTTGTAGCTAACCCACGAATTACACTGGCGATCAAGTTGACCAATCTCGATCGATATCAACTAGGAAAACAGGACCCCCTATCCAGAGACCATGTCTGACATTCCCTCCTCGATCGATCGAGGACACCTCTAAGAAAGACGTGGTCATAGACTTGGTGGGGCCAACGATCGTTCTTGTCGTCGGAATCGGATATACTGCTCGATTCTCGATTCAGTGAGGGCAGCTCCGAGAAGAAAGGGGTGTCGCGAGTCAAGATCGCAGTTTCCAGGAATCGCCGCGAGAAGCCAGTTTACGCGCCACGAATTTTTCTGCGCAGCTTCCGGGCGGCGTCGAGCGAAACTGGGGATTTCGGGCAGTGGTGTGATCAACTACCGGGGGAAGGTTCCGGAAGGCCTCTCATAACATACAGCCGCGCGGTGCTCTCGTTGGCATGGCCACAAAGGGTTTAGGGTTTAGGTTTTAGGGTTAGGGTTTAGGGTTCAGACTTTAGACTGAGGCTTAGGGTTTAAGGCTCGAGCTTAGGCTTAGGGGTTAGGGTTCAAGGTTTAGGCTTAGGGTTAAAGTTTAGGGTTTAGGGTTAGGCTTAGGGTCGGGGTTCAGAATTTAACTTTAGGTTTAGGGTTTAGGCTTAGGGTAAAAAGTTTAGGGTTTAGGCTTAGGGTTAAAAGTTTAGGGTTTAGGCTTAGGGTTAGGGTTTAGGCTTAGGGTTCAGACTTTAGGCTTAGGGTTTAGGCTTACGGTTAAAGTTAAGGGTTTACGCATAGGGTTAGGGTTTGAGGTTTAGGGTTAGGGTTTAGGGTTAGGTTTAGGGTTTAAGGTTTAGGGTTAGGGGTTAGGGTTAGGGCTAGGGCTAGAGTTTAGGGTTTAGGCATAGGTTAAAGTAAAGGGTTTAGAATTAGGGTTAGGGGTTAGGGTTTAAGGTTTAGGGTTAGGGGTTAGGGTTAGGGGTTAGGGTTTAAGGTTTAGGGTTAGGGGTTAGGGTTAGGGTTAGAGTTTAGGGTTTAGGCTTAGGCTTAGGGTTAAAGTTTAGGGTTTAGAATTAGGGTTAGGGTTAGGGTTTTGGGTTTCGGACAGAAATTGGCCACCACCCGTGTCCCAAGCGCGTCCACCCGAAGTCCTCTCTTTTCAGAGAAAGGACGAAACCCTAGCCCTAACCCTAACCAAGCGAAACCCTAACCCTAACCCTAACCAAGCGAAACCCTAGCCCTAACCCTAACCAAGCAAAACCCTACCCTAACCCTAACCAAGCTAAACCCTAGCCCTAACCCTAACCAAGCGAAACCCTAACCCTAACCAAGCGAAGCCCTAACCCTAACCCTAGCCAAGCGAAACCCTAACCCTAACCCTAACCTTAGCCAAGGGCAAACCCTAACCCTAATCCTAGGGCAGAGAGAGAGAGAGAGAGAGAGAGAGAGAGCGCAAACCCTAGCCGGAGGAGCGATCTGCCTGACGCGATGCCGAAGATGCGAGTCCGCAACGCCACCGGCATCGCTCTGTCGCTCCATGGTTACTCTCGTGCTCGATCGCTCCTGCAGTACTTCATCGCCGTCGTCGCCCCTGAATCGTCCCAGGAAATCAAGCTCCCATCAGGCGACTGCCTCCTCGCCGTGGCCGACGACGGATCCGAGTTCCCCGTGGAGCTCCTCAAAGATCTGCAGATCACCGCTGCCTACCGCGACGTCGGCGGCCGCCTTCATTTGGAGTTCTCTTACGAGTGATCTCACTGTCGAATTCCACCTCCTCCTCCTCCTCCTTATTCTGATTCTTGTTCTCCTTCTGAGTCTTCTTCTTCTGATGCTGATCCTGCTGAATCTGCTGTTTCTTCATCTTCTGCATCTTAAACTGAATCTTCTGTTTGTGATTGTCGATGTTGTTGCTGTTGTTGTTCCCGCTGTTGCTTCTCTTGCGGCGGTTCTTGTTGCTGTTGCCGCTGCTGTTGCCGCTGCTGCTCCCGTTGCTGTTGTCGTAACTTCGTTTCTGCATTTCTGGAAGCAGTTCTTGATTGTTCTTGGTAGCTGTTGTTTCTGCCTATCTGAAAGCGGTTCCTGATTGATCTTTGTACCTCCGTTTCTGCCTTTGTTAGCTTCGTTTCTGCTCTTCTGAAAGCCATTACTGGTTGAATCTGCTGTAACTTCGTTTCTGCTCTTCTGAAAGCGATTACTTGTTGAATCTGCTGTAACTTCGTTTCTGCTCTTCTGAAAGCAATTACTGGTTGAATCTGCTCTAACTTCGTTTCTGCTCTTCTGAAGGCAAAATCTGGTTGAATCTGCTCTAACTTCGTTTCTGTCTTTCTGAAAGCAGTTCCTGGCTACTGATCTTGCAATTTCGTTTTCTGCGTTTCTGAACCGGTTTCTTTGTAACTGATCTTGTCATGTCGTGTCTGCCTTTCTGAAGCGCTTCCTGTTTGGTTTCACGGCTTGGCTTCTTCCTTCAGGAAGCCGTTTCGGTTTATCGTACTGTAACTTCGTTTCTGCCTCTCTGAAAACAGTTCCTGGCTGCTGATCTTGCAATTTCGTTTCCTGCGTTTCTGAACCGGTTTCTTTGTTGATCTTGTCATGTCGTTTCTGCCTTTCTGAAGCGCTTCCTGTTTGGTCTAGCGGCTTGACTTCTTCCTTCAGGAAGCCGTTTCGGGTTGATCGTACTGGTAACGTCGTTTCTGCCTTTCAGAAACAGTCCCTTGTTGATCTTTTCACTTCGTTTCTAAATTCAGGCTTTCTGAAAGCAGTTCCTGGTTGATCGTACTGTAACTTCGTTTGTGCCTTCATTTCTGGTTGATCTTCTCCCTCCGTTTCTGCCTCTCTGAAATCAGTTCCTGGTTGATCATACTGTAAACTTCGTTTCTGCCTTAGTTTCTGGTTGATCTTTTCACTCCGTTTCTGCCTCTGTGAAAGCAGTTCCCACCTGACCTTTGTAGCTTCATCTCCGTCTCTCTGAACACGGTTCCTGTCTGACCTTCGTAGCCTCGTTTTCGCCTTCCTCAAAGCTTGATGCGTTGACTTCTTCGTCTCCACCTTTCTCAAAGTAGTTCATGGTTGATCTTGTTTTAACTTCTTCTCCGCCTTTCTGAAAGCAACTTGTCACCGGATCATAACTTTGTTTCTGCGTTTCTGGAAGCAGTTCCAGGTAAGATCTTGTATAACTTCTTGCTGAAAGCGGTTCTCTGTAATTCTGGTGCAGGTAATTTGAAATGGAGAGCGTTTGGACTTCCTCAAGCTATTTCGGCAAATCCCATTTCTGCAGTGAGCGCACATGACAATAGGACTGACTGCAATGGAATCACTAAACATCCCTCATCCAACCATCCATTCCATTCATTGGCTGTCTATCTGTTTGCCTGCCTTGTTTGACGCCCAATTTGATTACTCTGATATACTCGTGGTAGGGGACGATTCATTCCATCTGCATTTGTTATACATACACAAGTCATTGGTATTTTAGGGTTACAGGTTCTAGCTGTGAATACTTATTGTGTATATGTAAATCAGTGGGTCTACAGCATGACAGATCTTGTACTTTTGTCGGAAATAGTTCGTCTCTATGAGTATATATATATATACACACACCGATGCTGTTAGAAGAGGGGTGAGAGAGAGAGAAGAGAGTGTGTGTGCGTGTGAAATAAGATGCGTGACATCGATTATTAGGGCGCGTAATCCGACTACGGATGACGCGTTTTACAAAACAGTTTTTTGAATGGGCCAATGTCCTCTCCCTTGTATAAATAATTAAACCTCTAAGGCACAAACACACAGAGAGGCCAAACCCTAACCCTACGCCTAACCCTAAGCTTGACCCTAACCCTAACCCTAACCCTAACCCTAAGCTTGACCCTAACCCTAACCCTAACCCTAACCCTCACCCTAACCCTAACCCTAAGCCGAAGCCGAAGCCGAAGCCGAAGCCTAAGCCGAAGCCTAACCCTAAGCTTGAGCTTAAGCCTAACCCTAACCCTAAGCCTAAGCCTAACCCTAGGCCTAACCCTAACCCTAACCCTAACCTGGCAGACGAGATGCCTGGCGCGACGATCAGAGTCCACAACCACACCGCCATCGCTCTGTCGCTCCAAGTTTCCTCTCGTTCTGCAATCCTGCCCCCGCCTGCAGCAGCAGGCCGCCTCCAGCTTGGCCCAGGATCGTGGAAGGACATCGCGCTCCCAGCATACTGTCCCGGCCTCCTCGCCGTGGCCGACGACGGATCCCAGTTCCTTGTGCCGCTCCTCCATCCTCATCCTCCGCCACATCTGTATATCACCGCCGGCGATCGCCTTCCATTGGAGTTCTCTAGTCAGTCATCTCATCAAACTCCCTCCTCCTCCCCCTCTTCCTCTTTATTCTGCTTCTGCTTCTGCTTCTTTCTTCTTCTGATTCTTCTTCTTCTTCTTCTTCTTCTTCTTCTTCTTCTTCTTCTTAATCTGCTGCTGCGGCTGCCGCTGTTACTGTGGCTGTCCGACTTGTTGATGTTGCTTCTGTTATTGTTCCTTCCTGCTGTTGCTTATCCTCCTCCTCCTCCTTCCTGCTGCTGTTGCTGCTGCTGCTGCTGCTGCTGCTGCTAATGGTGATGGTGGTGATGGTGATGGTGATGGTGATGGTGATGGCGATGGCGATGGTGATGGTGATGGTGATGGTGATGGTGATGATAGTGGTGGCGATGGCGATGGCGATGCACGTTGTGACCACCACCGTTATCACCATCACCATCGTTGTGACCACCACCATCATCACTATCACCATCACCATTGTCGTGACCGCCACCGTCATCACTATCACCATCATCACCATCACCGTCGTTGTCACCGCCACTGTCATCATCATCACCCAGTGGGGTTCTAAATCGGGAAATGAATATGTCCAAGAGATTAAGAGAAAATTATTATAATTAAAGAGAATTGTTACAATTGTATTCCCAAATTAGGAAAACATACTAGTAAAATCTATATTATTTAAAGGGAATAAGATTACTAATATTAGAGAGATCAGGGCTTTAGGAAAAGAGAGATTAGAAAGAGTAGGTTTAGATAAGAGATTATAGAGATTAGAAAGAGTAGGTTTAGATAAGAGATTATAGAGATTAGAAAGATTCGGTTTAGATAAGAGATTATAGAGATTAGAAAGATTAGGTTTAGATAAGAGATTATAGAGATTAGGAAGATTAGGTTTAGATAAGAGATTATAGAGATTAGGAAGATTAGGTTTAGATAAGAGATATTGGAGAGATTAGAATGATTAGATTTGAATAAGAGATAGTGGAGAGATTATAATGATTAGATTTGAATAAGAGATATTGGAGAGATTAGAATGATTAGATTTGAATAAGAGATAGTGGAAATTAGGTTTAGATGAGAGATATTTAAGAGATAAGAGGAATTATAATTAGATTATAAGAAATATTATGGTTTATAAGAGATATTAGAAGAGATTAAGCTTTAGTAGAGAGATGATAAAAGATTAGGGTTTAGCAATCGGGTATTAGGGTTTTAGAAATGAGGTATTAGGGGTTTAAAAGTATATTGAAGCTAGTTTATTGAAGCTTACTTGATGTGCTTATTTACTTCTTCTTTTTCCGTTGTCGTCGTGGACTTCTTTCTTGTTTTGTTATCGTCGTCGTCGTCATTGTGTTTGTTTATTGGAGCTTACTTGATGTGTTTATTCTACATGTACCAAATTGAAGCTCACTCTGGCGGCGGGCACTGAAGATTTCTGAGCCTTTCTACAAAAAAACACCAGGTAGGATGCCAGCTACTACATTTTCCATGTCATTGCATTGATAGCAATCCATTCATTCATTCAATCAAACTCCATGCAGTGATCTTACGTCATGTCTGTATGGATTCATTCATCCCTTATGGCACACCAAACAAAGTCAAACATAACCCTAAAAATTGCAAGAATTAGGATTCAAGATATCTAAGCAAATAGCTTGCACAGGATTGTCATCATCATATTTTTCTAAGAGTTTTCTGATTAACGTTCGTTGTGAAAGTGTCAATGTTCTTTCTGTTCTGTTCCATGACACTTTAAATATTCCAAGGCAAAATTCTTCAGTTCCCAAATCTTTTCTTGGGAACTCCTTTTGTAGCATGAGTACAATTTGCTCAGCAGGACAAACATCGAAACACATTTCGCTACCATGCACGATGAAATTTGTCGGGGGCTAACTTTGTCATTAAAATGCAACAAAATGCTCCCTGCAATGAACAAGCATCGCAAAATGAGCGCGCTCTATGCGCATGTCTAATTACGTAGATTCAAAATGATGGGGTCTAACAATAGCGGGCGACTGGCCGGCTATTGGGCAGGTCGATTCTTGTATATCTATCGCTGATCGGCGATAATCGCTCCATCAGTTGGCCTAAAATCAATCTCTGATTATCAGGTTGAGTCTATTGGCTCACTTCGGGGATGGATGCAATTGATCCCCGGCCGTTTACATCGAATTATATATAGAGAGAGTGGCTATCTGGGATTAGCGGAATATGAATGGTTAGCTTGGAAGCCCGTGGCTAGAAAATCGCGGATTATGCCCGAAAGACATAGAAATAACTATTGCATATGATCTAGACGGTTGTAAATCGAAGCTAGAGGCGCTTTATAGAACCATAGTTGGGACCTGCTTTGCCTTACAAACTGATACAAGAACAAGAGCAGGGAACATCGGAGAATAGAGAACCAACCAACGATGTCGCTCCAAGCGACCCTGTCAAATCCAAGTAAACCCAAACTAAACCGTAATCAAGCCCTAATCAAACCCCAACTAAACCCTAAAACCCACTGCCAAGTGAGCAAACTGATAAGGACAGAATACAAGAACAAGAGCAAAGAAGAGAACAAAGGAGAACAGAGAACTAGCCGATGACGTCGCTGCTAGCGTCTCTGTCAAATCCAAGCAAACCCTAACTAAACTGCCATCAGCCCGAATCAAGCCCCAAATAAGCCCTTATCAGACCCCAACTAAACCCTAATCAAGCCCCAATCAGACCCCAACTAAACCCTAATCAAGCCCTAATCAGACCCCAACTAAAAACCCTCATCAAGCCATAATCAGACCCCAACTAGACCCTAATCAAGCCCCAATCAGACCCCAACTAAACCCTAATGAAGCCCTAATCATACCCAACTAAAAACCCTCATCAAGTCGTAATCAGATCCCAATTCAAAACCCTCATCAAGCCGTAATCAGACCCCAACTAGACCCTAATCAAGCCCTAATCAGACCCCAACTAGAAACCCTGATCAAGCCGTTATCAGACCCCAACTAAAAACCCTGATCAAGCCGTTATCAGACCCCAAATAAAAACCCTCATCAAGCCGTAATCAGACCCCAACTAGACCCTAATCAAGCCGTAATCAGACCCCAACTA
>JBBBWG010006792.1:0-14257 GCA_037176905.1 Azolla pinnata | reverse complement strand
CCCCAAATAAAAACCCTCATCAAGCCGTAATCAGACCCCAACTAGACCCTAATCAAGCCGTAATCAGACCCCAACTAAAAACCCTCATCAAGCCATAATCAGACGCCCTAATCAGACCCCAACTAAAAACCCTGATCAAGCCCTAATCAGATCCCAACTAAAAACCCTCATCAAGCCGTAATCAAACCCCAACTAAAAACCCTAATCAAGCCCTAATTAGACCCCAACTAAAGACCCTAATTAAGCCCTAATGAGACCCCAACTAAGAACCCTCATCATGCCCTAATCAGACGCCAACTAAACCCTAATCAAGCCCTAATCAGACGCCAACCAAACCCTTTGAAAACCGCTAAAACCACAAGAAGTGTCGGTCCAGAGCAAAGAAAGAATGGAAGGGAAGAGCAGAGAGGAAGGAGTGGGAGCAGAGGATCGAGCGGCGATGGCGGAGAGCGAGCAGGTGCAGGAAGCTTACTACAGGCGATGGCTCCAAGGGCTGCACCCCCTCGCGGAGGACCTTCAGAAGGCCATCGAGCTCCTGCAGCAGCAAGGCGGCGAGGAGCAGCAGCAGCAGCGGCGGCGTCTGCTCCTGGAGCCCAAGGTCCAGCGGATCCTGGAGCACTACAGGGACTACTACAGGGCCAAGGAGAGGGTTTCCTCCCACAACGTTCTGCAGGCGGTCGTGCCCCAATGGAGGACGCCGCTGGAGAAGGCGTTCATGTGGTTCGGCGGCTGGAGGCCCTCCACCGTCTTCCAGCTCCTCTACGGCCTCGTCGGCAGCGAGGTCCAAGAGGAGCTTTCCTGCGTTCTGGAGGGTTGTGCGGTGGATTCCGGGGCCTTCGGCGCGCTCTCGGCGCCGCAGCTCGCCGACTTCAGCCGCCTGCAGATGCTCACGATTCGGAGGGAAGGGAGGCTGGAGCATGACATGGCCTTGCTGCAGCAGAGCATCGCCGATGAGCCCTTGTTGATGCTGGCCCAGGCGAAGGATCTCGCGAACGAGTGGAGGAAGAATGGCGACGAAGAAGACGACATCAACAACAACAACGACGACAATGATGATGATGATGATGATGATGATGATGATGATGGTGGTGGTGGTGGTAAGGATGCTGATGATGAGGAGGAGGAAGAAGAGATGCAGCAAGAACAGCGTCTTCGCCTCCAACATGGACAACAACAACAACAACATCGCGATCTGCAAGCAGAATATCACCATCATCGGTACCATCATCGTCGGCAAGAAGGTCGAGGAGAAGAGAGTGTTCACCACCACCACCATCACCATCTTCGACACGAGGAGGAGGAGGAGCATCATCATCATGTGCATGGCGACATCGGTTCGGCCATCGGAGAGAAGCTCGCATCGCTCCAGCGCATCCTGTCCGAAGCCGATTCCCTCCGCCTCAGCACCCTCCACCATGTCCTCGACAATCTCGAGCCTCTCCCGAGGGCCATCTTCATGCTCGCCGCCGCGAAGCTCCACATCGCCTTCCGAAAGATCGGGGAGCATTTCGACAGCGGAGCCACGTGATCCAGGATGATTCGAAGGTTTTTAAAAGTCTTCTCCATTTCCAATCGATCGGATGATCTTTCAATGCTATTCTTCCATAGATGTTTTTGACACCCTAGAAGGTTGTTAATATGCTATATATATATATAGTCTTTGCCATGCCTTCCTGTACATCCGATCCGTTTTTCTCCGACTTTATATTCCCCAGTGCCCGCCGTTTTGTACCGAGTGCTGTGTTGAGATATAACTTCTCCGTGAGGTCATCGCGATCACAATTCATTCGGAACGATTTTTCCATGGTAATATGTATAGATAATGCTGGTACAGTGTATATTGTTTTGTATTCATGTTTTCGTCACACAATATGCAAAGCTTTTCTACATACAATGTGCTCACAGTTGCCACCACCCTCACATGGTTAGGCATACCAAAGCTGGAAGCTCCACGAAAACATGACTTGTGTATATATGCAGCTTATATGCTAATGGGAAGAATGCAGTATCTCTGTCATGTCTCAGGAAGCTGTAATCAATATTGATGTCAGAAAGGCTATATTCTGTGTACTGTCGGATGGTAGTGTATGTGTTGCAAACAGTGGGCCATGAATTTTTTTGGCACTCTTAGTTATATAATGAATGCATCCGGATTAGAGGTTATCAACTAAGAAAACATTCCAACTTCAGAAACAAATGAAAGATCAGTAGGTAAAAAGACTGTATAGATAGATTGAACTAATTGATGAACATCAAAGAACAGATCAAGCTTGTGATAAAAAGATCACATTTCCACATCCATCTACATTTTCTCATGTATTCAAAACAAAGAAACCCTCGGTTTCTCTTGGCTATTCCAATCTTGGCCATGGCGCTTTCACTTGTGGCTCATAAGAAGTCATTGCCTCATGATTAATATGTATGTGATGCTGGCTGACTACCTGACATGCTACCAAAATACAAACCAATGTTAAATGATTTTTCAAATACACCATGAAAGTCCGACTTTTGCAGTCGAGCATTCCAATATCCCCAACTAGTACCAAGATAGCAGAGGTTCACTAATTCAAAACGTTAGTTCAATCGCTCGTATCTTCAGTAAGACAGATAGATGGATATGATACGGCTTTTTAGCTTCATGCCGTGAAACATGTCCAAAACACTCTAAGCTCTTTCTTTCAACCATTGCAACTTCAAGCATCGACTTCTGAAATCAGCATAAGAAAACCTTACCCCAGCTGCTTGACAACTAGATTTTGAACTTCCCTTCAGAGAGTAGGAAGTATCGTGCTAATTGTAACTGAAATATGTGTTATCTGACATATCAAGATAAGCCAATGTAAATTTATATACGTATATCTATATACTTATATATATATATAGAGAGAGAGAGAGATTCTCACTTGACTGAAAATCCTTCACGTCCCGTAAGTGAGGGCCATTACCCTTCTTACATTTACAAACAAAAAGAATGGGACGTTCAAAAATCTCTTGGAAAACTGTATCCAATGCTGTATACTCTCGTGGCGCTTGACATAAGCTTTTGCTTTCAACCAGATTGTTGCATATTTGCTTCCAATATAAGCTGAGTGATTCTCACGAAGCCCATATCGCTCTACATTAACGAGTGATAATGTTTGATGCGCGCAAACAATTCAGCATCAAACGGTATGTAGAGACATGGTTTGGCTTGCCTTATGTCATCCCCATGAGTATCTGTTATTGAGCTCCTCATTGGTCTAGATATCATAGTTGTACATTCTACATGAAAATACACTGAGTTATGATTCGATATCTACATATCTTTCAAGATAAAATCTACTTAAATGTACCAAGCATACCTTCATTTCAATTTGCCATTGTGTGAATGTGTGGCTGTCATCCACTTTTTGCTTCTTGTGTTGCCATTGAGCATCCTGCATTATAATCACAATTGAAAAATAGTTCGTAAGTACGCAGCAGTAAGGCCACACATCATATCAATTCCAGTGTTATACTATGAAGGAAAACTTTTGAATGGTTGCAACTGTATGACAAATTTGCCTCAATCACACAATTGTGCCACTGCATAACATAAGCAAAGGGTTCATCTACACTAATATGGACCTCTACCATCTAGCAATGTAAAGCTTCATCATATTTTATGTCACAATTAGCACAGAAAAATTTTATATAATTGAATGATCAGGACATATTAAAACAAAGATTCACTCCTAACTTATCAAGAAATCAAATCTAGCAACGCAATGTTTCATACAATCATGAGGGTATATATTAGACACTGAAGAAAAAAAATCACCGCTATTATAGAAAACAAAATCATCTATAAGAGTTCAATTTTTGCTCAAGAAAGACAATCAAGAAAGAACCACACCTGCCACAACACCTCTTCTGCCTGTGTATGTTCAAACTCTTCACTTCTTTTCGTTGAATAGCTTTTCATAGCTGGTGATTCGAAAAACAATTTACCAGGAAATTGTTCCCTGGTAAATTGTTCCTTCTCAAGTTCATTCCCTAGGAAAAACCATTCATTCCCTATAGGTACCTCCTTGCTTGGATTATCAATATTTGATTCTGTTGCGACCAATCTCAACTGTTGGCCATTGTTCTCCCCTCCATTAATAGAGCCTATCGTATCATTTCCAAGACTGCTTGATGAAGCTTCTAAACCCACATCCAAGCCCAAGGAGCCATCAGATTGTGAAAGAGAACAAACATGATTCGAGTCTTGCTGATCGAAAAGGAGTGGCATCGAATCTCTTCCCTTTTGAGAAGAAGAACTGGACTGGCAAGCATCTGATGGAGTAGGCATGCTCACACACATGTCTTGATACTGGCATTCTTTCCTCTTCTTGCTCACTGCTGATGAAGAATGTGGTGGATTTATGATAGTAGTGCTTTCCTCACTCTCTGCTGGAAAGCAAGGTGCTTTTTGGAGTTGCTTACGAAGAGCAGCTTCCTCCCATTCATGCCTAAATTTTCCATCCAAGTCCTCAATAATTTCACAGTCAGAAGAGGCACTCAATGATGTTCCAACATTGTTGAAAACCATTTGTACAGGTCTCTTCTCACCCTTCCGTACCCTACGATCCAAACAACCTGAAAACCGATTCCCGCCATGTCCATCCATGTCTGCACCCAAGTGTTCATGGTATTGATTATGGGAAGATCTTGATCCAGCATCGCTTTCATAATCAGCATCATCACAAATTTCAATGGTATTCGAAATGTGATGATTCTCAACCTTGCCTTCATCTTCGTCGTCGTCGTCATCGTCATCGTCATCATCAATTATGATTATATCAGGCTTCCTTTCTCTTTTTTCAGGGTCTTTGTTATCCATTTCCCTGCTACCTATGGGCATTTTGCCTTCGTGAACATTTCCAGCCTCTCTGGAGACTTCACATATGTGCTCCTGCAACATCTCTGTCATACGAGCTATCTCCATCTTCCTTTCTTCTTTCTGCTCAAGCTTTCAGACAAAACATTCTTTTTGTCTTTCTAATCTAATGTTCTCCACCTACATTAGGACGACATTTGAGAAAAAAACGATGTATCAACAATCTCAAAAATCAGACTGATGGTGGGAATTTACCAACAGGAACCAATTAATCAATTAAACATGCAGGATAATTAGAATCAGAAAGCCCAAAACAAAATCTCAATGATCTGAATCAGTGTTATTAAATGAACATCAAAACACAATGAAACCAGCCACCGGCTCAAATACAAATTCCTTCAACAAAAGCAAAAAAAGTGCATGAAATAATGTCGAAATACCCAAGTTAGCTGGCCTTATGATGAAAATAAGCCAATTAATTGATCTAACACGCTGAATCATTGAAATAAAAAATCCTTCTAAATCACTATGATAAACTGAAGAGAGAAATATCATGAAACCAACCAAAACCTCGAAATGCAGAAATCCTCAATCAAAACAACAGGCAACACATCAAATAATATCTAAATACCCAAACTAGCAGCTCATATGATAAAAATGGGAATTTGAGATCAAAGATTGCAAGAAGCATTCATTGCATCAAAAATCTTTGAATACCCAAACTAGAATTCCAAAGTGATAGAAATAGGATAAAACATTTGACACAGAGAAAACCTCGAGATTGAATATTCCAAGAAACAAACATCAGATAATCTCTAAATACCCAAACTACTCGCCCATGAGATAGAAACACAATAACCATTTCATATTACAAAAAACCACGAGATTGGACATCCCCAAAAACAATGCATCAAATAACCTCTACCTAGCAGCACATATGATAAAGATAGGATAACCACCTCACTCAAAGAAAAGACCTTGATATCGAACATTCCAGCAATAAAAAAAAATCAAATAGCTTTGACAAAATGAACTGGATTATCCAACTGAAGCAATAGATAAAACAGACCACAATTTAACATACCGGTAACCTTGGAATCGAACAATCTGGGATTGAGAATAATCTCTACATCCAAGCATCCAAAAAGCCCTGGAAATCGGGTAAAATCCACCACTTTTCTCCTCTAGATCCTGAAAAATTGAGCAATCGAATGGCTAACTTTTACACACAGAAAAAACTCATAATCTAACAAGAAAGAAACAATGTATCCAAAAACTCTACAGAGTAAACTATGCTAGTTTGCAATGTATCCGAGAAATTCCTACAGAGAAACTATGCAACCATAAATAACAGCAAAATTAGAAAACCATTGTCACACAAAATACCTTCCGGTTAAACATAGAAGGATTTCTTGTGCTTCCTCTCTAAAAGAGAACCAGAGCACAACAGAGAAAACACGCACGTTTTTCTCCCTCTTTTCCATATCAAAGTGAAACAGTATAACAAGAGTATGCAAGAAGCAAACGAAGAAGCCATAGGAAATCTCCCAGTTCCACAGCTAAGAAAATCAGAAAACGAATACTTGATCTATTGAAAACACATTCCCTCAATTTCCTTAGTATTCCTCCTTCGGTAGCAGAATCGTGCACGGCATCAGAGGCAAGAAAAGTTCCGTAAATAGCAGATGAAGATATAGCTCTATTTGATTTCTTCTGTACAAAGACGATTTAAGCAGCATTGCCACTGTCATTACCAAGCAAACCGATCTAGAAGAAGGAGAAGAAGGTAATCGATGACGATGACATTGGGGAGGCGGTAGGAACGAAACAGAGATTCCAGTTCGGGAGACGAAAAAGCGGAAAAGAAACCAGAACCATTAGAATTCAGGGAATAAAGATGCAAACAATCGGCAAGAAGAAGGCGGAGGAAGAGGAAGAGGAGAGGAAGAAGAAGAAGAAGAACAACAACAACAACAACAACAAAAAGAAAAAAAGAAAAAAAAAAGATTATGCAGAAGAAGGTAGTGATGGGGATGGAGGCGATGAAGAAGAAGAAGAAGAAGATGGTGATGGTGAAGTGATGAAGATGAAGATGAAGATGAAGAAGATGATGATGATGAACAATCACAGCAGCATATTAGACAGAGAAAGAGAGAGGAAGAGGATGAGATGATACCTGTTATGTGAAGAGATCTTCGACGTTTTCTGTGGGGGGGAGAGAGAGAGAGAGCAGAGCAGAGCAGAACAGAGCAATGGGTGCAAGCTTCAAGGAGATGGAGAGCTTATTAGACATAAGAAGAAGAAGAAGAAGAAGAAGAAGAAGAAATAAGAAGAAGAAGAAAATTCAGAGTTTAACTAAATCAGGGAAAAACAATGGCACTAATCAGACTCAGACTCAAGACTTAGACTCTGACTCAAAACTTACATGATGGTTCTTCTTCTTCTTCTGATGATGAGCTCACACCGAAATCGGTAACTGGCTCTGAAACTTTTCTCATCTATGTTTGGCTTGCTATGTTTGGCTTGCATCGATTGTTCAAGTTTGCAATTCATCACCATTGAATCTGATTGGGTTGCGCTATCATCGGCTAACCTAATTAATGTTGGCCCTGATCTCTGGGCAGAGCATCCCGAAGGCTGTATCGATTGATATTAGCTTTCACTTGGGAAAGCATAATGCTGACTTTGATCTGGCCTAAGGGTTGTAAGGCTAGCATTGACTCCCGTATGAACACAACATTTTAGGGCTCGCATTGATTGAGGTTTGGTGTAAGGTTTGCCATCGATTTATATTGATTGTCATATGAGCAAAATATTTGGCATTCAGTATTTTCTGTACCCGTAGATTATACATTATATATTGTGAAGATTACTAACAACAACAATCATCCAAGTTTGGTTATATACTAACTTAGCTAGGGCAATTGCCCCTGATCCTAATTGTCGATATGATGTGCCATTATACGACTACTATTAACTCTTTCTCGTAATGGGCGTTTATAATGACCACAAAAGAATGAACTAAAAGATTTAGCAAGGGGTTTATATACTATCATTATTTTAACAACTAGTTAAGAATTAACACTATACCTATCTTCTCCTGAAAAGATCAAAATTGGTTTGTCAAAAAGACCCTTTGGTCATCGTATCCACAACATTGTTAGTCATTAAAATCTTCTCTAGGTTGAGTTTTCTTGGATTCTCAAACAAAATGATATTAACCTTTAATGTGATTTGAAGCATTATGGTGTGTAACGTAATTGACTCCCTGGCTATTACTTAGCACAACCATTTGTCGAAACGTGCACACTATTCTTTCAAGCAAAAGTGTTTACTTAGCTACATTAGATGTAGCTACATAGTTCTTCTCAATTTGAAAAGTAGAGGTGCACTCTTGAAGCTTTGACCTCCATAAGATAGTTTCATGCTCAAATTTGTACAAGTATTTGGAGATCAATCTCTAATTGTTGACACAACCTACATAATTAAACTCAATGTAGCTAACTAGGCCCAATGGTTGGTTCAATCCAGAGTAGATATTATGGTCTTTTATGCTTACGAGATATTTGAGATATTTGAGATATGCTAACTGAACTAGAGGGAAAAGAAATGTTGAAGCGAGGGTGGAGACCGTAGTTTGCGAAAAATCAAGTAACACCCGTACACGCTTGTAGAGAGTTGTTGTAGGTGAACTCGGCAAGTGAAAGAAGGTCTACCCAGTTATCTTGTTGGTAGCTAAGAGAGCACCGCAAGTATTGTTCTAAGATTTAATTAATCTGCTACGTTTGTCAATTGGTTTACGGATGATAGGGCGCTAAACCAAATTCATAGTACAACCGAAAGTTTGCGGGAGGCACTGCAAGAAATCGGAAACAAATTGTGGTCCTCAATCAGAAGTGATATCGTCTGGGAGTCCATATAACCAAACAATATTTTTGAAGAACAAATTAGTTGTCTCCTCTCTAGAAATGGTTTAAACATAAGAAGCAAAATGGGTCATCTTGGTGAAGCCATCGACCATGACGACCACTGAGTCTTACCCACCAACAAATGGAATATCAGTAATGAAATCCATTGTGAGATAGGCGCAAAGGAAAACTAGTGTTGTCGTAAAGGTTTGTTTTAGCGAGTTGATTGTCGTTTGTACTACTTTTGTCCATTCGAAGGTAGCATGCTTGCGGGTAAGAGCAATTAGAGGTTATGTAATCATTGAAAATATTTTGATTAAGCATCGATAAAAATTGGTGAAATCGAGAAATGATTGCACATCTCGTACTCGAGTTAGAACAACCCCCTCTTAGATAGTCTTAACCTTCCATGTGTTTATTATGATTCCCCGTGTTGAGATAACATGCCCAAAGAATTTCCATAGAACTACAATCAAATTCACATTTTTCACTTTTGGCATAGAGTCTATGTTCTCGAAGTTTGGCGAGAACTAACCTGATAACGTGAGTATGTTCCTTGATATTCGAAGAAAGAAACCAAGATGTCATCAAAATAGATGATAACGAAGTGATCTAGGTATTCTCTAAAGATGTCATTAATCATATATTGAAATATTACATGAGTATTACTAAGGCTTAAAGACATTATTTTATACCCGAAATGACCATAGCGCGTTCGAAATGCGATTTTCCATTCATCTCTAGGTTTGATCCGCACCAAATCGTATGCTCCCCGAAGGTCAATCTTAGAGAATATTTGTGTTGTTTGGAGTCAATCCAACAGCCCTAGGATGAGAGGTAATGCCTAGCGGTTGCAAATAGTAATCTTGTTTAGACCGTGATAGTCGACACAAAGGCGTGAAGAGCCATCCTTTTTCTTCGCGAATAGTATTGGACCTCATGTTGGCAATTTTGAAGGTTAAATAAAACCTTTTGCAAGGTTCTCGTCGAGATAAGCCAGAAGCGCCTAAAACCCTAGCTCTGACAACCCATAAATTGGGCCAAAGGGGGGACTGACACCTTCATCCAGATCAATCAGACAATCATAGGGTCAATGTTCGGGCAAGCGATGCACATCCTTTTTCTTGAACATGTATCCAAAGTCTTGATACTTTAACAATAGTAAGTTGATAGGTGTCTACATAAGAACGAGAGTGCTTGACTTAGCTACACTATGTATGATTGCTTTCATTGAGACTTGGACATAACAATCCGCCTTGGAGCTGGTTCCTACTCGAATGAAGCAATTAACAAACTAATAACGTTTCAATTATAAGTAAAAGAAAAAACTAAGTAGATTTTATAAAATGAGTATAAATAAAGTTATTGAATAATATATTTTATTTAGAGGGATGATCCCTAAGACCTCTCTAGCAACCTTACTTAGTTTTTTTTCTAATGAAGATATTTTTCAGTATATAACATCCAACATTATAGAAAGGGTAGAAATGACTTTGATTCTAACATAAAAACATCAAAAGGCCTCCGCATGGTATCTTAACATGAAAATCACGTCCTCTCTTAGACTATTTACTCAGACACCTAACAGATTGGGGAGTAGCACTACTTTTTATTATTGATATATTAACCATTTGACAGGAATAACCATCTTAGTAGCACTACTTTTGGTTACCTTTGTAACTTGCCGATTTCTCCATATTGTTAAACGTAACATCTTTCCTTTATATGAGTCTTCCTTAGAGTTTCCACCACGACCTTTTAATGCATGGATAAACTCAACCCATATATTTCGTATTATCACTTCCGATAGCTCTTCTTCATTTTAGATTAATGCTTTACAACAATCCTTCCAAATGAACCTCAATGTCAAGTTGCTAATGAGCTCCCAATATTGCACCTCTACGTCTACTTTAGGGACCTCGTTATGTACAAAGTTTTCTATGTTGATCTCTTTACTTTACCCTCTTGTAGTCTCCACCCAAAATTGGCCTGACCAATTTCAAAGCAAAGAGTTACATGGTTATAGGAGGCTCATATAGATGAGCCCCAAGAGACGAGTTGGTTCTGATACAAACATGTCATGATTCGGAGGCTGTGTTGCCAGACCGTGTTTGCTCTTAACGTGATAATGATTCTATCTTAGTCCCACATCGCTTGCATTACATATTTGGACTGAATTTACCAGCATCCTCGCCAATTGATGCAACTTTATATATGTGTCACCAAACATTAAAAGATTGTTATCTTTCTCGTGTATTTCCTTACTCGTAACTTTTTCTAAAAGCCCTCCGAAAATTCCATAGGTAAATAGTACTTATTCAAATGTTCAGTCTCTTTTTGCTCTGGTCAATAGCATTTGTCTACCCAACTTTAATTGGTTCTTAAAAAATTACATAGGTGTCTCTCAATTGCAACGGCCCTTTCATCTAAATTCTCCTAAGTCCCGCACTAATTTACATAATACAATATTACCATATATCCAAAAGAAAGTCCCTTGTTTAGTACTTTCATTGGGATAGGATCAGTGTGTCACCGTTTTTCCCTATCCTTGTGCCCTTATATATGAAAGGCTTGAGTATGTGCCGCTTGGCATACATGCCACTTCTTCATCTATCATTTTGGGCATTTTTGTCGTCTTCTCGTAGGTGCCATGCCCAGATCCTTGTGGTATGAAATAATAATTTGAATTATTACAAATACAAAAGTCTAAATATTTTTTACATTTATACATTATATCCTAGTGGTACATATAATTATTCATAAGTTGGAGGTGTGAGGTTCAAATATCACGTAATACAAGGACTTTGACACATTAGGCCTATATGTTTGTATATTTGTAGAAATAAAATGCATTAATCAAGGTTCAAGTTATATAAGTGAAACGTCTTACATAAAGGGAATACAAAGATGGAAGCTTCAGTCAAGTTATGTACATAGTATGAAGCGAAAAAAGTTTGGCTGCCAAAACTACAATTAAATCATAATCACATAAGGGATTAAACAGCAATTGGTGTGGTTTTCTTGCATAACATACAAAACTTGTGGTGTCAAAATCAAGTGCTATAAAGATTGAGAGATCAAGAAGAACAAAATTATGCTTGGTTTGAGGAATAAGGGTGCCTTTTTTTTATACAAAAAACAGCTTCTACAGAGTGAAACATGATGACTCTATTTCATAATGTAAAAAATTTGTGTTGTTCAGCAACACAGGATAGATAGAAACGTAGAAGCAACATTAAATCACAATATGCAGCAGACAAACTTACGCACCGATACCAAGTTTTGGAAATTGCCTGCAAATACTGTGAATGAGCTCTATAAACAATCAAAACGAGTCGATCAGCACAAACAATATACACTGTGTATTATGAAGATGAACAACAAAACAACGAAAGATTGTACACTAACTTTAGGTAAGGGAAGTGTCCTTTTACGCTAATTACAAATATAATATCTCCAAAAAGGAAAGTGTGAATACGTCCATTATTTGACCATATTCAACGTGAAAAAATATTTACGTCCATGTACAGGTATAATTAACCAGCTTGTCGATGAAGGGGTCATTGACGGGTACGAATAAGACACATTGCCTTTGTATTGATTGCCACATGAATGAACAGCTTCCGTACTCTATTGTCGCCAGTTAAAACTGCATGTCGACGCTCTTGCGACCTATCTGTCAACATTCACTTTCACTTTCAGACACCCGCTTGAGCTCACTCATGTCGAAGCCTCCTGTAACACAACTAAATATTCTACAGAAGACAGAGTTGATACTAAACTATCCCGATTGTGTGATTTCATCGCTTCGGGTCAATGCTTCGGCCTAGTCGAGGCGAGGACGCATCTGGCAGCACAGACGGCGCCATGCGGACTGTAATTAAAGGATGGGTTGACGTTAAGATGCTGGACTCTTGACTCAGAACAAGTATTTAACTCTTTAGTACTGTGGAGGTGTGCGCAAATGGAGCTCGCTAAAGCATTTTGGCAAGATGGAAGCATATGCAACAACCTAGGTTCCCCGTATTGCGAGCGAGGGCAAGTCGAGATGCACAAGCAAGATGGATGCACTCACTCTATTGACTATCAGCAAAAGGCTCCGATCTCTACATGAGCGCGACGTAAATCCTTCGACATGTTTAGGGCTTAGGGTTTAGGGTTTAGGGTTCAAGGATCATCAGGAGAGGGAGTGGCGCCTGGGCCTGCGAGATGCCCGGACATCGGCGCTTGCTGGGCTCTTGAGGCCGCTCTCGACGTTCGACGTGTTGCGACTGAAAGGGTTGAGCTTGCCCAGCTTGCGGCTGACCGACTGGAAGAACCTGCTCTTCCCTCCTCCTGATCTGGCGGTGCCGTTGCCAAGTGGCGCAGTACTGCCGCGAGCACCGCTGCTGTTGCTACCGCCGCTAGTATAGCCGGTTCGAATCGTTCTCCGATCCACTTTGCCGCCATCTGTAAACTCGTCGTCCTCGGTCGCAGAGTCGTCCCCGAGCTGGTGAGCCTGGCGATCGGCCGGGCGGCCCATCTGCAGTCGCGCCCTCATCCGGTTGACCTCCATCTTCAGCTCCATGTTCTCCCTCTGCATCGCCGCCATGTACTCACGATCCTCGAGAGGAAGATGGGCGCGAGGCGGTGCGTCATCGGGCGGCGGCATCGCGTCGCCGTGGCTCTTCTTCTTCCGGAGCCGCATCTGCTCGAAGTAGAGCACTTGCACGGTGACTTGCACGGGAAGGCGCTCGTTCTGCGCCGCGTGCCGGCACGCCTCCTGCGAGAGCTTCTGGCACTCCATGAGGCTGCAGATCCTCTTGCGATCGAGCTCCTCGAGCGCGGGGTGGGCCTACACAGACGAATTTTGCGGGCAAGAGAATACGTAGATCGCGATGAATCGCAGAATGTTTCTCCGAGAGACGAAACGCCAGAATTCCAGATAACCCTAAGAGAAAACCCTAAGAGAAAACCTTGAGGTAGACATCGATGGCGCGATACAAGCCGTCGTCGACGACGCGGGCGGACTCGGGCATGAGCTCGGCGAAGGCGGCGAACTTGGCGGCGCTGAGGTTGGGGTCGGGCGCGACCTCGGCGAGGAAGCAGTCGACGAGGCGCGCGACCCGCATGATCCGGCTCGCGGGCGCCGGCGGCGGGCTAGCGCTGCCACAAAAGCCTTGATTCGAGCCCGCGTGCTGCGGCCGATGGATGCGAACATCGTCGTCGTACGGACCGCCGCCAAAGCTGGTATGCTGGTCACCGGGCATCGTCGATCCGCGGCCGTGCTCGTCGGCCGAGTCTCGATCCGCCGTCGATCGCATCGAGCGCTCGTGATCCAGGAAGCCGCGGACGATCCGAGCGACGGCGTCGAGGTCGAACAACGCCGACGATCCGCCACCGCCGAGACGATCGTCGTCGTCGTCGTCGTCGTCGTCGTCGCCGTCGTCGTAGAGCGGGATGAGCAGGTCGTCGACCGTCGCCCGCTCGAGCTGCCGGCCGACACGGCGCTCGAGATCGGCGCGGCAGC
>JBBBWG010006781.1:0-24506 GCA_037176905.1 Azolla pinnata | reverse complement strand
AGAAGCAGAAGCTATGGCTGAAGCAGAAGAAGAAGATGATGATGATAATGAAGAAGAAGAAGAAGAAGATGATGATGGTGATGATGATGATGGTGAAGCAGAAGAAGCAGCAGAAGCAGACTCAGATGAAGCAGCAGAAGCAGCAGAAGCAGAAGCTATGGCTGAAGCAGAAGCAGAAGCAGAAGCTATGGCTGAAGCAGAAGAAGAAGAAGATGATGATGATGATGATGATGATGATGAAGAAGAAGAAGAAGAAGATGATGATGAAGCAGAAGAAGCAGCAGAAGCAGACTCAGAAGAAACAGCAGAAGCAGCAGAAGCAGACTCAGAAGAAACAGCAGA
The DNA here is from genome assembly GCA_037176905.1 of Azolla pinnata. Lineage (NCBI taxonomy): Eukaryota > Viridiplantae > Streptophyta > Polypodiopsida > Salviniales > Salviniaceae > Azolla > Azolla pinnata. The sequence goes on along the minus strand of JBBBWG010006781.1, from coordinate 24,164 downwards.
AGCAGACTCAGAAGAAACAGCAGAAGCAGCAGAAGCAGCAGAAGCAGAAGCTATGGCGGAAGAAGCAGAAGCAGAAGACGACGAAGCGGTGCACATCGCCCACGTTAGGTCGCTCCCTGTGTCGAGGACGAAGGAGAGCTTCTGCGGCGGCGTGCCCAAGCTCAGCTCCACCATGTACTGCCCCACGCCTGATCGGATATGGCTTCTCATCTCCTCTTCTTCACCATCGCCGGCTTCTGCTTCTGCTTCGCCATCGCCATCGCCGGCTTCTGCTTCTGCTTCTGCTTCTGATCGGCTTCTCCTCCTCCCCATCATCCTCGCCATGCGACGCCGGTCCCTGGCTATGGCTTCCTCCACTTCCCGCAGCGCCCCCCCTGCCCTCCCGCCTCTGCTTCTGCTTCCATGCGAGCTCGCTGCTGGCGATGGCGATGGCGATGGCGATGGCGATGGCGTGGGGTCCCAACCATGGCGGAGCTTCAGGCACGCCGGAGAGCTGCATGAGTGCGTGGTCAGCGATGGCGGAGGCGAGCTTGGGCGAGCACCGTCAGAGTAGCAGCAGCAGCAGAAGAAGAAGAAGAAGAAGAAGAAGAAGCAGCAGCAGCAGCAGAAGAAGAAGGTCACCGCCATATCCACCAGGCCCATCAAACCCTAAACCCTAAACCCTAAGCACCAGCTTAGCCTCCTGTTACAGACTGCAAGATGATCGATCGTTCATCACCGTTCTCACGAATCCCAAGACAGTCTTTTTTCTCAGATATGGCGGGGGCGAGCTGGAGCAAGTGAACAGCAGCAGAAGAAGAAGAAGATGGTGATGATGACGATGAAGAAGAAGAAGAAGAAGGTCACCGCCATATCCACAATGCCCATCAAACCCTAAACCCTAAACACCAACTTATGCTCCATGCCTCCTGTTAAAAAAGACTGCAAGCTAATCAGATCATCCATCACCATTCCCACAAATCCCAAGACAGTCTTTTTTCTCAGCGATGGCGGGGGCGAGTAGTGAACAGAAGAAGATGATGATGATGGTGAAGATGATGAAGAAGAAGAAGAAGAAGATGATGATGATGGTGAAGATGATGAAGAAGAAGAAGATGATGATGATGATGATGATGATGAAGAAGATGATGATGATGGTGATGGTGAAGAAGAAGATGAAGAAGAAGAAGAAGAAGAAGTCTTCTCCGCCATATCCACAATGCCCATCAACCCTAAACCCTAAAACACCGACTGATTCTGTTGCTGAAACTCATCCATCGCCATATTCTACAAATCCCAAGACGCTCTTTTTTCTACGTCCAAGGCTGACACACCCCCGAAGCTTTGAGTACATCAAACGCATGCATTAGAATAAAAGCCTTCTTCTTCTCCATGGTATGTCTTCTTCCCACTGCAAAGAGAATGCTCTCTTCCTTTCAGGATTTTAGCAGATTGTTTAGCTTCATTCATTCTCCACCTGCACCACAATGATTGATCAGCTAGCCAGCCCCTCAGACATCAATCAATGTCTTCTTCCTTGGATGCTTGATCGATGTTTGGAGACGAGACGCTTGAGAGTATTTCCATCATGTTGAAGAAGCATTCTACTCTGATGTAACCCTTCACACAAGCAGATCAGCATAATTATATGTGACTTGCAGGATATTTATATATATATATGCTGAGCATCCGTGATTGCATGATAGAATACATTTCTTCCAGTAGTAATCTTCACGCTGTTCTTGCTTGTTTCACAACCCCTTGATCATGCAATGTCCATTTTCCTCTGCAAATCACGATTCATACCTCTGAGCTCTCACAAGATGGCGGTGGTTCAAAACTTCCTCCGAACTTCACGAGTAGGGCAGTGGAGACGGTTCAAACTTCACAAGTCCCAACCTGAGTGTGGAGATGGAGCTGGCTTAAACTCTCTCTGAACTTCACACAAGACCCAACTAGTAGGTGGTTTTTAAACCTTCCATTCCTCGACCACATCGATCTGGATTGTCACCACGAAGATGATGGCAGCATAACATAATCAAGTGCGTCAATAAAAACAAACACAGCTAATCTACGGTATTTAGATAAACATGTACATGAGAAGAGTATTTTCTCATTCAATTGTGTGTTTGAATTTTTCCATTGGCATCCAAGAGGAAGAAAAGCAAATTCAGTCTGTTCTTCATGGTCCAAAAATTCCAAAAAATCGATATGGTTCCAAACTGACAGTTTTAGATGCAACACGCTTCACAACTTGTCCCGCCTTGTCCCAAGAATACAACAGTTTTAGAATTTTAGACTCCAAAGACACTCGAAATTCGATCGGCTCAGTGTTAGTTGACCTTGCTTGATACAGCTACTTTATCTCAGTTGCTAAATCATCTAGGTTTAGCATCAAACCCTCGGAATTAAGCAGAATTCGGTTGGCAGAGCTAGAAACAGTATTCGCAATCTCTCTGCTTGCTTCAATTTTACGAAGAGTGATAAATGCTGGGTTATTTGAGATGGCATCTCCAATAAGCTGCGCACTTTTTGCTTCTCCCTGTTTTGAACAAGTTTACATACAAATCACGAACAATATCATCATTAGGAACTCGTTACCATGTCAATAAATATCCCTTCCAAGCATTAAATAACAAAACACTTCTTTCGAGTATAATGCAAATGAAAAATGAACGCTCTTCAAAAGTACACAACCACCCCATGAAGTACACCAATATGATAAACCCTGCAAGTATAACAACACAAAAGACTCCACAAAATATAATAGCTAGGATAAGGATCAAGTATACTAGCATCATCCTGAATAAACCAATCAAGTATACTAGCAATATATCTATAAATTGCACTATACAGTAGATCATAGGTAGCGAAGAAGACAGAAGAGCTTACCTGAGCTCGGACAATAGCACTCTTTTTGTCCTGCTCTGCTTTCTCAACAATGAACTTAGCTCTCTCTGCATCCTGTGCAGCTACTTGTTTGGCTTCAATGGCAGCAGTGAACTCTTTCCCAAATGTAAGATTTATAATTGAAACGTCATCAAGAGCAATATTGAAATTCGCTGCACGCTCCGTGAGGATCCTCCGTATTTCCCTGCTAACAGCCTGTCACACAATCACTCAGGAAAACAATGTCTACGTGTGCATGAACTTACTCCAAACCATGCTGGCAAATAGATATGTATGTGATTGTACCTCGCGCTGAGTGATCAACTGGCTAGCATTATATTGAGCAACAACAGCTTTCAATGTTTCATGAATTATTGATGGTAAGACCCTCTCATTATAATTCGTACCAAGAGTTCTATAAATCGTTGGCAGTGTGTCACTAACTGGCCTAGTGAGAACTCGAAGACCTATTTTGACCTGCAAAATAAGGCTCAACGATTCAACAAAATTTTCAGTATGCTGAGACGAATCTTAGCCACAAAACATCTTTGGGAAGCAGAAGCCTGCATAGCTCTAGCTTCTACAAGCCACATTCACAGTCAAAGGGTAAATAGATTTGACATCAAGTGATACCATCTGCAAATCTCGGCTGCCTGAAGTGCTCTCAACAACGTGAGGTCGTGCTCGAACATCATAGATGATCGGTCTATCAAACCATGGAATCATAAAATGTGTTCCTTCATGATAGACCTGCACACAAACGAAGTGATTGAGGTAGACCACTTTATGTACACTTCTTCTTTCATACAAAGCCTCTACAGACATCAATTACACATGAAAAACCAATATTAATTCTAACACCGTTTTGGCCCAACGTTTCAAGGACACCAATTATCAGTGGTCAACATACTACAACAAAAAATCCTGCAAATCTGTCGGCCCAGAAGGCCTTAGTTATGCTACCACATCACATGTACAACATACTTCACAAGCTCCACTTTGAGTAGACATAACATCACATGTACAACATACTTTACAAGCGCTACCACATCACATGTACAACATACTTCACAAGCTCCACTTTGAGTAGACATAACCTGTACATCACTCACTTGTCTTGTTTACAACTGTTGACGTGCTTCATAAGGTTACTACGTTCAAACTTACAATGACGTAGATATGCACATCACAACCTTACCACGTTAGATAAGTATATAAATGCACTTCACAATGTCCATTCTGCATGTTCTCCATGTTTGGTATACATAAATCAAGCCATCATTTGGTGAGCTTACTCGAAATATGCATATACCAAATGATGATGCATTTCACAAGCTTGTAAAACGATCTGACAGCTACATGCTCAAGAAAGTGTCCGTGATCAAGTACCAACCCCTAAGCTTACAAAATTCCATATAAATACTGCTAATGATACATTACACAAGCTTGTAAATACTCTGGCCAAGTGTTTGATGAAGCCTCCGTGATCAACACATCACAATCCAAAATATGAATTTTACAACTCTTCACGTTATGTACAAGCACAAAACGTATCCTAACTGAGAAGTTCACCAGAATTCATCAATGATGCTCCATACGCCAAACTATGACCATCGCACAAAAATTTCTCAACAAAACTTCATATACCGAGCTGCGAAGTTAACCCGAATTCATCGATCCTTAGTCCATAAAGCTAACTACGAACATCTTGAAAGAGTTATCGACTTGACAGCTTTGAACTGACCAAGGAGAAAGAACAAGCAAGCCCCAAAACAACCTCAGTAATGCAAGGGGAAAAGAAACGTGACAGAAGAACAGGGAAGCAATCCAGGAAGAAGGGAAGTCCTACCCCGTACCTTATCACGGATACCTTCGATTCTGTTGAAGACAATGGCGCGATGCCCGCCTTCCACGTTGTAGAGGCTGTTGGCAGCAGCGTAGAGGCCGAAGGCGCCGAGGGCAGCGACTTTGGCGATGTTGAGGAGGGGCCCAGGGTTAGGGATCTTGGCATCGCGCATGCTCCTGAAGCTCATGGTCGTCGTCGCGAAAGACAGAAACCGAAGACAGAAGAAGAAGAAGAAGAAGCAGTAGAAGAAGAGGGTTTATGAACATGAAGAGTAGGGTTTATATAAAAAAGCATATGTTTTAGGGTTTTAGGGTTTTAGGGTTTAGGGTTTAGGGTTTTGGGGTTTTACAAAGAGAGGACAAGAGTCGGAACAAGTTTTACGGAGGAGTCGAGGAATTCGATCCGGTTTAGGGTTTATGTAAATATGCATTTTGCAACTGGGACAAAATCACAAACATGTTCTAAGGTTTTAGGATTTTAGGGTTTAGTGTTTAGGTTCTAGGGTTTTACTGAGAGAGGACAAGAGTCGGAACAAGTTTTACGGAGGAGCCGCGGAATTCGATCTGGTGCTAGCTCTCGACATTCCGAAAGCTTTTCGCACAAGAGATCCAATGCATCTCGAGTGTGTGCATTTCGATACATGCTTGAATACGATTGCAAACTGAGGGAGGGAGGGAGAGAGAGAGAGAGAAGAGAAGAGAAGAGAAGAGAGATGCAAACTGACAAACAAGCCAAGCGAAATGTGGATCGGAAGGAGTGCATTGGTGTCTGCTAGAAATAGAGAGAGTTGAGCTGAAATGTATATAGATGTTACAATCCAGCTCAAATCTTACTCAAATGAAGTTTATCAAACCTCCTCGGAATAGCCTTGTCGAGGGCTTCGCATTGATGTCTTGTAACACCATTTTTGATGGAGCGAAAAGAGAGATAGGCAGAGACAAAACTAGTAAGTCGATTTCTTTTGCATCCTTCCGTGAGCAATCCCAATGCGGTAGACAGAAGACATGATCATCGATTTCTTGTAGCTCATCAGAGAGAGTGATCTAGGTTCAAGAAACTGCAATATCATACTAGAATCCGATATCATTGTCTTTTCCGTAGCTTAATGATATCTAAATTTACTAAGTTTGGCTTGATATTTCACAAGTTAATCAAAATAAGCTATCCAAAGCCAAAACCTCAAAGAATGGCCTTGGTTCCAACGATCTTGACCCACATAGATTTCGCTGTCATATGCTTCTGCTGGAGTTCTAAAGTCGAGACATTTCCACCGAGTGCCAACTCAAGAAACACGCATCTCTTTTCTAATCTCACCACATGCATGAAAAAACATCCATTTGCCATCTCGATCGAGATCCAAATTCCATACGAGTCCAACAATCGCATTATATGACCAATGATTGATGCCCCCAATCATCGATCCACAGTGAGATCGGGCGAGTAGTTGAAAGCAGTTGTGAGTAGTTGAACCACCATGCAAATAAACATTTATAAGCATCGTGAACGATTTGGAACGTGCGCATGAATAACTACCAATTTGTCCTTTCGACAGGAAAAATTCTGCATGGATAAGACTAGCTATTTCGCTTGAAACATGGCCATAATTCAGCTTCATGCTGCAGCATATTATTCTTTACATGACCAGAAAATTTTATGGGCCATATCATATCATATAAGCAACATGAAATCACGGTGCCAAATAACAAAATGTAAGCGAATACCTTGAATTACGTGTGCCCATTACATAGGCAAAACAGAGATTGGATTTGCATTTGGCGAGATATGAAGAGTAGTGCAAAACTCCAGCTATCCACTAGGCTATAGTCGATCACGGGGTAAACTGTTTGTCATGAAGGAGGTAACAGGGGCGATTCCTACAACCAATTATATAAGTAACAAAGCTCTGAAATGAATAGCTACAATGCTGCTTTCCAAATGTTAATGATGCAGTGATCCTGAGACAAAAGGAACATGTGTCCATCCAAGAATCAAGAAAGAAGAGCTTAAAAACATTCATCATCTCGAACATGTTGGATCCATGTAGAAAGAAAGAATTTTGAATGGCAATCACTACAAACGATATGTATGCGTGTCCTATGGGAGCAGATCGAACATCGGATTCAAGGGAAAACCTTTCGAAAGGTCGTTCTTCCTATTATACTTTGAAGGAGGGCATGCCTCTACCCACCTCCACACTCCATCTCCACCATCGGAGAAATCACAGACAACCAGCTTCCCCGGATTCTTGCTCGAGAAATAAACCATCTCGTGGCCTCCGAAGATCTTGAAATCGGCCGCAGGATCAAAGTGCTTGTAGAAGGAGAATGGCATCCTCTGGGCTTCACTCCACTCTAGAGAGACCAAGTCAAGCTTCAGTATGATGAAAGTGGAGCAAATATTAGCAACTCCCCGTCGCAATCCGCCGGTTAACAACAGGGAGCCATTCGATTCCAGAAGCCGAGGCTGCCTCAGAATATCTAGTATTTCGCCCCATTCGGGCCTGTTGAGAACACGCCATACTTCCTTGCAACTGAGCTCATCGATCTTTGCATATACAAGCCTCCAGCTAGATTTCCATGGGGAGCCCATGTTCTGCAAGCCATAGACAATACCTTCACAGGCCACTGGGCTTCTCGGCCTGTATGGTAAGCCGGTGCTGAAAACCTGCCAATTGTCATGCTTTGCAGAATAGAGAGCCACTATATCTCCCCTCAGGGCAAGTATCTGGAAACGATCTCCCACGCTCGATTGCTTTCCATCGCCATAATCATTCCTACTATGCCCTATGAAGCTTCTCTTGATTTCTGTCATGACTACCACTGGTATAGATGGCTCTCTATCCAGCTCCGGTAGCATCTTATACCTTCTTATGAAAGGATTGCACACGCACAATACATTCTTCCCATTCCGTTGCCCAGCTACGCAAAGCAAGCCACCGCATGATGCTACCGCACATGTGAATTCATCCGGCAGGAAACCAATCGAGACATGATGCCATGCTCTCGACGATGCATTGTACAAGGTCAGCATCCGCTCCTTAGTCAGGCCGCATTCATCGAAAACAGCCACCCATTTCTCATCGTTGGAACGCTTGTATCTCGCCAGGAAATCTTCGGAGGAAAGCAAAAGCCTCCATGACCAGCATACAGCCCGGGATCGGGCGATATCCGCAACGGAGAGGCGAGCGAAAATGCTCTCCAGTATATCTTTGGGCAGAGCCATGGAAAGTGCAAAGCTTCTTCTTGCTCTCTTTCTGCCTCTCCAAACGACCGCTTTCCTTGCCTTTTCCTATGTACAACCTTACCTCTGCTTCATGCGAAGGAAACAGCACGATCTTGCGTTGCCTTGCCTTCAGAGAAAGAAGGCATGAATCCTTTCTCTGCTTGAATGCAAAAAAGCTCTAGAGGAAGGAGAATCGGAAACCTTAAATCTCGTCGGTAGATCTCCCAGGGATCACATACCCATCACAGGAGCTGGATTCACTTCAACCAAGCCATTGCATCAGACGGAGAAGCTCCTGCAAAGAAGGGGGGGAAAAAAAGGAAAGGGATCGAGCGCCATGGCATCAACAGAGAAACAGCTGCACGCAAAGAAGTCTGTCAGGGAGGAGCTCTGCAGGGAAGGGGGGAGGGGCATTCTGATGAATTTCCAAAAGGAAGAAGAAGGACAAGGGCCACAATTCTGATGAATTTCCCAAAACCAAGAAACTGACTTAACTTAACTGGAGCTATTCCAGAAGCTATTCCAGAAGAAGAAGCAAGTTCCAAATGAGAGAGAGCATATCGCGCATCTGCTAATGATGATGAGCAAGATTAGAGAGAAGATTAGAAAGAAGAGAATGGATTGATTGTGTGATTTCGGACAAGATCAGAGAGAAGATCGGAGAGAAGCGAATGGATTAATGGTGTGATTTTCGAGCGGGATTAGAGAGACGATTAGAGAGGCGCTCAGAGAGAAGGGAGTGAATTAATGGTGTGATATGAGCAAGATCAGAGAGAAGACAATGGATTAATAGTGTCATTCGAGCGAGATTAGAGAGAAAATTAGAGAGGAGAAAACGAATTATAATGGTGCGAAGGACCGAAGACGAATCCAAAGCACCATCGGTGTACTATACCACAAAATATTATTACCTTGGATTACACCTCGAGTACAGATCCGATGACAAAGAGCCTCACCGCAACATCTTTTCAAGATGTCGTAATGGAAAGGAGGTAGGTAGCCCCCTTCTTTATGTAGATCAACTTCTAGGGCTCCTCGACCACCAGGTGGTGTCCTCGCTTCGAGTCGTATGATAACCGATTTCCCACTTACGATTCGTACCTTTATACCATTCAATTGAGCCTTATAAATTGGTTCCGTAAGGTTATATACGCTTCGCACCAACCGAAGAGATTGGTAGGTCTTATTAGACAACCCCGACAAGGGTGTATCTAGTAAGAAGCTGAGTGCAACAATTTATCGCATTTCCAAGCGCCAAATGCATGGTTCAATTTCCTACTTTGCGAATCGTGGGCCACATCCTCTTCAGATCTTTGGTGCAGATAAATGCTACAAAGGCGAGACTCCGTATAAATGAAAGCATGTGCACATGTCGATTAAGTTTCAGACAAACAACGAGCCTGTGTGCCCGAGGGAGTTATTGTAACCGATCTACGATCTGGTACTAAATTTGCATAGGTAAAGAGTTCACATCAGACAATTAAGCCCCAGTAGCACCAGATCTTCACCCACCGAAGACATTAATCAGACGATAATCACAAATCATTGCATGCATCCTTTGCCATGATAATCAGTCAAAGCGGGGGAGCTTGGCTATTTTCTGAATCATAATCCAGAAAATAATCATAATCCAATGATCGACTACAAAGGAACCAATATGGAATGCATTTAATTGCCAGAAAAATTCAGCTAATCACCTAGATTGTTGATCCCAGGCTCCAGCCATAATCATAAGATGATGCTCAAGATTCATCCAATTCTCAACACACTCACAATGCTAGAGATGTGTACACCATTGAGGATCAGGATTTCAAGATTATGAACGTAATCATAACACATCGAGATCCATACAAAGTATTTACATTACATTGACAATGGTTATTCACTACCTAAAGAATATCACAACAAGCCTATGTAATTTATTATATGAAGACAAATGCACATTTCAAAAAACAGTGGAACAAAGATATGAAACACGAACATCTCCGAATCTTATGGCACAATCTTCTTCAACCTCATCTTGTCGATCCAGTGCAGTATGGAGGTCTCCGAGTCGCGAAACCCTACGAATCCTTTCTCCCTGCTCTTGCTCATGCTAAGGATGCTCGGAAAAGGCGCATTCAGAGTGATATCGACAAACCACCAGTTCCCGACATCTTCGAGCTTCGTGGGCGTCAGGTTATATTTCTGCACTATGGCATCCCACACATCATCTTTCCCCTTCATCAATGCTTTCATGCTGATCGGCTTCCCGTCGTAGGGCGGAACTTCGAGGCCAAATCTAGAGGCCAAGAGGCTCCAGACCCTCTTGTAGTTGAAAACATCTCCATTCGACACGTTGAATGCCTGGTTCTTCGCGCTGGGCTCCAAGCATGCCCATATCTCTTGTTCTGCTATGAGCTCTGCATCTGACCCATCCCCCAATTGCTCCCACGCGACTCTGTTCCCCGGAAACCTGAACGGTGAGCCCTCGTGCTTGCATATGGCAGCATATACCGCGAGGCTCCCCAGAATGTTCATCAGACTCCACGGCGAGAAGCCCAAGATGGCATTCGGCCTATGCACCGACCATGTCAAGTTCGCCTTCTTTCTCACCGTCTCGAAGAGAATGTCTTCCAATGTGTAATAGAAATTCGGCACCGGCAAGCGTGCCATGTCCTCTTTGAAAGGGGGTTCGTGCGCTGGGATCTTCCCGATCAGGCTAAAGGGTCCAAAATAATGCTTGGCTCCGGTTTGTAGCACGATATGCTGCAACTTTGGGGCATTGGGCAAAAGCGCATCCAGCACATTGCGAAACATTCTGCCATTGTCTTCACAGTTGCGCTCTTCGGTGCTTCGGTTTACCCACACGACCCAAAAGAGATGGGTCACATCGCTCAAAGGAGAGATCATCTCTTGGGTATTAGACTCATCTAGCACATCACATTGTATATACTCGATGGGCGAATCTACAAACCACCTTGGTTGAGGTCTCCTTGCAACGCCATACACCTTCCATGGAGCCCCAGGAGCATCGGACCTCGGGAGTATTTTGGCGAGGCTGGTCCCGACTATTCCCGTAATACCAACCACTAACGCAACTTTTGGGCGCCCTTCATTGCTCGTTCCATTACTCTCGCTGGGCTGAAAAGTAAGAGGGAGATTTGTCTAAGTGACAGAGATGTTTGCAAATGAATCAGCATATGCATGTGGACGTAAGATACCAATAGTGAATATTCACGTGCGTAAAGTACATATGCAAGCATCTGGCATCACCATACATACATGTAAGTAAGAAAAAATGGCAATTCTCTTGCATCTTTCTCTCCCTTAAATACATTAAACTAACAAGCTTGTGTGCAGATAACATTGACTGAACAGATGTATATAACTTGCATCACATTTGATTTTGCGTCCTTTACAGCAAGTACATACAAATATATGCGCATGGGCATGGGTTGCATAATATGTATGTACAAATAAACATAGGTGTATATGCATGTGTATAATATGTATAGAAATGTACATATATAAGTATGCAGATATTAGCATGCTTATAAGTGATGGATAGGATTCGCATACTTCATCATACACAAAACAGATGGTTATACAAACGCACACCAGGAATGTATATGGAAACAAGCATACATACTACATACACAAAGATAACACATGCAGTCATATATATAGATGTGCATAGGTATAAGCACGTGCATGCACATGCAGAGAATTCGTATGCCTACAGAATCTTTGGCATACGTATATACGATGCATATATGCATGCACTGATGATTATGTACCGTGTTCAGCATATAAACATTTCATGTGTACAAATGATTCCACATGTTATGTGCGATGATTATGGGCATTCCTTCCTTCTCAACGGTGCTGGTGAGCATGAGGAGCTAAGAAGGCAAACAGCAAGATGAAAAAAAAACCACAAATTGCATTTCCTTTTTACCGAATCGAAGTGAATCCTGCCAGTCCACCACGAGTATCTGCTCATCTGGGCGTGTCTGAGGAAACGAACAAAAATACAGAAGGGGGTTAAAGGCCCGGGGATAAAAGAACAGCAAAAAAGCAAGCGGCGAAGACGATGGAGGGGGGATGGAGAATCAAAGAGGCAACTAACCTTCCGACTATCGATCAGAACGAATCTGGAAGAGCTGAGAACAGGAAGCTTCGACGCAGAAGCCTCCAGGATCTTCTGGAGCTAGAGACCGTGATCTGCACAGTTCTCAAGGAAACACAGACGGCAAAAACCTTTGTTTTCCTGATGGCCGGTTTCACACCTGTCCGGACGGACTCTGTTTTTTATCTCTGCTATTATTAGCGGATCGCAGATATATCTGGATTAGATTAAGATTAATTTAAAGGGAGATTTACCAAAAACAAACGCCTAACAAAATCATAAATTACATTCTAACGCCTACTGAAATCAGAACTTATAAACTAACGCCTAATCGCAGCCTCCCACTAAAAATTAACACCCAATTAATCCCGCCAGTATGATTCTGTTCCTAACTGCTCCCCACCAGTTGATCTTGATCGATTCCCTTCCAATATTCGCTTAGCAAAGGTCAAGTAGTTTTAGAATCTGATTAATGGATTAACGTGTTGATTTGGTGTTAATCAAGTAATTGAGCGTTAATCAATCGGTTCAGCTGATGTTAATTGAACTCATAATTAATGGATTTGGCGTTAATCAATTAGTTCCACATTAATTTTTAAAACTAGGCATCAAATTGTCATTTCCAATCTTGGTAAGCGTTAAACTGTAATTTATAATTTTGTTAGGCGTTTTTTGGTAATTTTCCCTAATTTAAAACTTGATTTGATCTTTTTGCATTAGATTAAATTAGATTAATTTAAAACTTGAGTTGGCTTGATTTGATTCTCATCTTCAAAGGTCAGATATGACCTCGAAGACCGAAAACAAATAAACTGCATTTTTCTACGTGATGCATTCGAATGTGAGCAGTGTGACTCTTGATGTTCGAGAATTTTTTGCCAATAAACATCGCATGCAATTGACAGTACACGATGGGATTGTGGGAGGAATGTGTGTGAGCATTGGGTTTGGCTAAAGATATGCGGAAAGCACATTCGAATGTCATAACAAGTTGTGATACTCTCCGGGACTTTGTTCAAGGTAGAATCTGCATCATTGGCTAGTGCCATCGCTTTTGCCTTGATGCCCTTCTCACATTGAAAAGAGTCAAAGTTGACTCCAATAGAAGCAATAGTTTGGATGGGCGATAATGAGGATGGGTTCTAATATGTAACCATAATATAGATACATGACAAATCAAGTGAAAGACTGCCCAAGAGAAGGCGGTTGTCATGGACACACCAATCATGAACTATGATGGAGCTCAGAGGATGGGTTGCAAGTAAACAAGGCTACAAATTTGGAACTAGAAGTGGCGAGGCTAGGAACTCTGGATGTTGGGAGTGATGAGGCTAAGAACTCAAGAGGTTGATAATAACACAGAGCATGAAGATAGATATGAGGATCAAGGAGACAAGATATGATTGAACGAGAATACTAGATTGATGTATTAATGACTGGTGTTGAATCCGTTAGTATGTTTTGAAACTTTTTGGAACTTTATAGAACTTCTTTAGATGTACATGTGACACTAAGAGAATTTCTCAATCAAGTATATTGTATCGAGATGGGTTGTATAGGTATGTATAATAGGGGTGTGTTGGGGATTACAAAAATCATAAGAGGGCATTTTGGATTGATGTGTCAATGATTGATGTTGCATCCGTTTGCATATTCTGAAACCTTCTAGAATTTCATAGGACTTTTTTGGATGTAGGTGACTTAGGAGTATTTCTAGACTGAATCTATTGTATACCAGATACCATGATCATGTAAAGATGGTTGGTATATATATGTATGAGAGGGGCATGTTGAGAGTTACTAAAAATCATACAAGGGCATTTTGAGATTGATGTGTCAATGATTGGTGTTGAATCCCTTGGTATATTTCAGAACCTTCTCGAACTTTCAAGAACTTCTTTAGATGTATGCGACCAAAGAGATCAAATATATTGTATACAAAATACCATGCTCAGATCAAGATGGTTGGTTATGTAATAGAGGGGCATGTTGTGAACTACAAAAATTATAGGACATTTTGAGATTGATGTGTCAATGATTGGCGTTAACTTCGTTTGAAACTTTCTAGAACTTTTCTAGATGTATACAATTAAAGAACATTTCTAGTCAAAGTATATCGCATACAAAATACATGCTCATATCAAGATTGTTGATTGTACATGGTGTTGACTCCTTCCTGAACCTTCTAAAACATTCTAGAACTTTTTCTAGACTTATACAACTAATCAATATTTTTAGATCAAATATATTGTACATACAAATACATGCACATATCAAGATAGTTGTTGTGCATAGTGTGGAAAGATAGTTGATTGTGCATGGTGTGGACACCTTCCGGAACCTTCTAAAACCTTCTAGAACTTTTTTAGACATATGTGACTAAAGAATATTTTCTAGATCGAGTATATTGTATATACAAGTACATGCTCATATCAAAATATGTGATTGTACATGGCTTTTGGGACCTTGAGAAAGTTTCTAGAACTTCTCCAAATGGATGCGAACTAAAGAATATTTCTAGATCGAGTATATTGTGTATAAGTACATGGCTCATATCAAAACAACTAATTGTACATGGCGCCGACACCTTCTTGAACCTTCCGAAACTTTCTAGAACTTTCTCGAACATATGCGACTAAGGAATATTTTTTAGATTGATGTTTATTGTATACAAATACATATTCATATCAAGAGAGGTGATTGTGCATGGCCTCGACACCTTTTGGAACCTTCTGAAACTTTCTAGAACTTTTTCGGATGGATGTGAACTAGATCGAGTATACCGTGTACAAGTACATGGTTCATATCAAAACAACTGATTGTACATGGCGTCGACACCATCTGGAACCTCCGAAACTTTCTAGAACTTTCCCGGACATATGCGAGTAAGGAATGTTTCTAGATTGATGTATATCGTGTAGAAATACATGCTCGCATCAAAATAGTTTGATTGTACATGGTGCCGGCACCTTCCGGAACCTTCTAGAACTTTTCGAGATGTGAGTAAGGAATACTTTCTAGATCGAGCATACTGTATACAAATACATGCTCATATCAAGATGGTTGATTGTATATGTATGCATGTATGTATTTATGTACGTATTTATATGTATGTATGTATGTATGTACGTGCGTATTTATATGTACGTACGTACGTATTATATGTATGTATGTATTTATGTACGTATTTATATGTATGTATGTATTTATGTACGTATTTCTCCCCCAAGAAGAAGATAGCGCTCTCAACAAGACGAAGAAGACGACCTGCAGCGACAGCTTCGAGCAGCTTCCAGCAGGTTCCAGCCATGGATTGGAGCCAGCAGCTCGACGCCTTCCCTCCTTTGCAGGAATGAAGCTTTGTCTTCCTCGCCATGGACTAACTTCTGCAGAGAAAGCGCCGACATGGAGCTCCCGGCCATGGCCAACACCGCTGCCTTGCCGCTGAACCGCCCATTCTTGCCAAGACCTGCCTTCCTGCACAGAGTGGCCCCTTCCTTCCCCTCACCTTCAAGACGGAAGCTGGTGCTGCCTCTGCGTTCCCATGTCAGGTGCAAGGCGGCTAGGGCAGAGGCACAAGAGCTGCCCCGCACGGCGGGGCAGAAGCTCGTACACAAAGATGGAGCGTCTGCGAATAATCATGTTCTGCCCTATCATGCTAACTCGTCTCTGAGTATAAAGAGCTGGGGGGAAATCTATGGGACAGGCGAGTTAACTGATAGGAAGTCGAAGCAGTATTGGAGCTCAAGCAGAAGCTACCCCTATCCTGTAGGGTTCGTTTCCACCAAGGCTTACAAGGGCAGGGTCTATAGGCAGAGCATAGAGGAGGGCTCAGAAGGCCCGGTTTTCGTAGTCGAAGAATTGTCGACGGATAGTAGCTATGGCGGTGGCGGTAATGCTGTTTTCTATGGGGACACCCCTCAGAAAGTGTGGAACAAGGTTGTGGAAATATACGGCGGCCATCAAGTTCAAGGTGGTAGGCATTTTGGGTTCCAGAACCCTGAAGTTCTTAGAGTTTTGCTCGACATGGTTAAGGAAAAAAGTAAGGAGAAGAAAGCAGAGGGAGATGTTGGTGTCGATGTTGCGGGGGATGATGCCAATGATGTTAACAATGCTGATGCAGATGCTGTTGATGGTGTTCACAATGTCGATGATGATGATGCCGATGATGATGATTATGTCAACGGTTTTGACAGCAATCATGGTATTCGACTGGGAGCTCATACTTCTGATAACGTAGTAAATGATACGTATCTGTATAAGGAATCAGATGAAGATGACGAAAACATTGGCGCTAATGATACAAGAGTAGAAGAAGAAGATGACGATAATAGCGAAGATGAGGAGGTTATCAATGAAGAAGAAGAAGAAGAAGAAGAAGAAGAAGAATATACCATTGACGAAGAAGATGTTATTGCTGAACACGAAGAAGAAATCCAAGATGATGATGATGACGACGAGGATGGTCAAGTCCATAATGTCCTTGTCAATGATGCTGCCGTAGAAGACATTGAAGAGCAGCAGGTAGGTAGAGGCAATAATGGTAAGGATATCCAGAGTGAACGGGGCAATTATGGTGTTGGTGAGAACTTCTCCTTCAGTAATGCATTCTTAACACATGAACAACCCAAGAGCTTTGTTAACGGAAGCCGACCACCCTCCTTCAATGGTAGGGCTCTGTTTCTAAACAAATACAAGGACTCCAACTTAAACAGATCTAGGAAGCTAGACATGGTTGAGGATCCCCAGAGAGAAGCTATAGGAACAGGAAATCCTCGGCTTAGAACACTTGGAGCTATGCAAAAACGCATTTGGAGGAAGGGGGAAGGCATCTCAAACATAAACCAACAAGGGATTGGTAGGTTCGTGAACAATCAAACAAGTTCGTATGATGGATTTCAATCTAGACTTTCGACATATAATGGGGCATTCACGAAGAGAAGAGAAGAGAGTTCCAAAAGCTCTCAGATGTTGCTCGAGCTTCTGCAAAAATGGAACAATGCAAAGAAGTGGAACTCTGAAGAAGGAGACGGATTACAAGGCAAAGGAGACACAAAGTGGTATCAAGCAGAGAAAAACCAGAGTATGCAAGCTATAGCAGCAGGAGATGAGAGAGCGTCCAAAAGGCCTTCTTTATTTGGCGTGGCTAGAGAAACAAGTAATTTAAGTGGAAGGAATTTTCAAGGGCAACATACGGTAGAGGGAAGGGAATCTGTTCTCATTGAGCTCGAACAGAGTGGTGAGATCAATGAAAGCATAGATTATGCAATTAGCAGACTGTTTGCGGCGGTTGGGAAAAAAAATAGGCCTACAATTGATCTGAAAGGCTCCACGAGGATCACAAAGGAAACAGAGGAAGAGCGTAGGAAGAATGATTATATGGATAGGTCCAAGATTGAGGTTCCAATTGGAAGGGCTACATCCAATGAGATACCTGCAGGGCAAGTTGATCGTAATCGCAAAGGTATAAGGAGGACAGAAGAGAGTAGTTTAGTCTCAAAATCTGCAAGTAGCAATGCACCTGGCAGTGGAATCTCTGAGGAACCCAAGCTCTCAGGGAACAGAATGATCGCTGGCAGGGTTTCTGAAGTGGAAGAAAGGCAGATACAAGTGAGAACTGATCCTACACAAGTGAAGAATGGAGCAGGTCAATTGATACCTGTTAGAAAAGGAGCCAAAAATTTACAGCTTCTTGAGGATGTAAAGAGATTCGTGGCCAGCAAGAAGTATGGAGAAGCTATTTCAGCTCTAAAGCATGCAAAGTCTTCTTCTTTTGATATTGATGAGGATGTTTATGGAGCATTGATGGGTATCAAATTAGACCCATGGCAAAAAGAGGTATTTACATATGTGCAAAATGGGAGCTCTGTACTTGTGTCCGCTTTTGGTGGTTCCGGGAAGTCAGTTGCAGCTGATGTTTGCCTCTGTAAAAATGTAGTTGATGAACGCCGCACCTTATTCATCACTCCTTACGATCATCTTGCAAGAGAAAAATTTAGCAGCCTTCAGACCATCTTTGGTCCTAGCAACGTGGGTGGGATATGGGCGAGGATGAGGAATATTCACAAAGGTGAGAAGCTGATAGTGCTAACCCTGGAATCTCTTGCTGAAATCATGCAAGGGCTCAATGGTCCTGGAACCTCAGAATATCAATCTTTCTTCGAGGGTGTCAACTTAGCTATACTAGACAAGTTTCACACCTTCAGCGATGAAAGCTATAACAGCTTGTGGGAGCAAGTATTGATGCTCATGGATCCTGAAATAAGTGTCATTGCACTGACATTGCCATCCTCCAACGAGGAACAGCTCGTATCTTGGATGTGCAAGAAAAGAGAAGCCTGTAAGCTTGTCAGCCACAGATCAGAGCCTGTCCCGAGAAGATATTTATTTTGCCACGGGTGTTCTCTTGATCCTCTTCTTGATACAAAGGGCACAGAACTAAATAGCATATTTTCTGAATCCAATGGAGGTTATGACAATTTCATGACCAAAGAAGAACAAGATTCGTTTTTCTGGGTTGGCTATGATAGACCGAGTTTGAAACATGCACTTAGTTATCTTGAAGCTAGTGCAATGCTCCCAGCTTTATTGGTCTTTTTCAATGTGAAAGAATGCAATGAAGGAATGGAGGATGGCCTAATGACCCTTGGAGAGGGGCTACTTTCTCAGAAAGAGGTTGCTGTGCTAGAGGCTAGTATAGACACACTTGCACAGTACTTTCCAGATCTATTGGAGCAGGTTGATGCAAAAGATCTCGAAGCCCTTCGCAAGGGTTTTGCAGCATGCCATGAAGGCAAGACGCCCATATGGAAAAGCTTTGTTCTTGATTTGTTCCAAAAGGATATTCTTAAACTTCTCATTGTTACTGAGAATACTTTATTTCATACTGGGGCTGTAGCCCGGACGATCCTTTTACCAGCAACATTTAAAGCCTCGCAAAATGGGTTTTGCCCTATCTCCTGCCATCAAGCCCTGCAGTTGTTCGGAAGCGCTGGGAGAAGGGGATATGATATTGAAGGAAATGTAGTGTTCTTGAAAAATTTCTATTCTGGACCCAAGGAGATGGCAACACTCGTCCTGAACAATATCTGTAATTTATCATCAACATACAAGCCATCATACTCTCTGATTGCAAATCTGGTAGCCAAGTACCGATTATCCCAAGCCAAGGCAATGCTAGAAAGCAGTTACAATGGATTCTTATATTATGCCACGAGTGTGAAAAATGAAAGAATGCAAGATCTGGATTCACAAATCCTTAGTTGCTTAGAGGTCAAGGCAGATATGGAAGTAAAGTTGTTTCAAGGATTGACAGAAGTAAACAAACAGAAGCTCCTAGATGCAGCCATGTTTACGCGTGTTGATGTAAGGAGATCTGTTCACTCAGCTTCACAAGTTGGCAGCACTTTCCCAGCATTTCTTATTGCTGTCGTTCCAGGTCAGGCCGAGTCCTTATATATGGTTCTTGGAGCAGATAACAATTTCCGCCTATTACCCGCTGGTGCTCTCGACCATGTGTATGCAAAAGAGTTGCCTCCTCTTGATATTCTTTACAAGCAATCAACTGGATCAGTACTGCAGCCCCCTGCAGTACCCGCTAAGGATATCTGGAAAGTAGGGGCAAGTGGTTATTTTGCAGCTGGGAATTCGCATAGCAAAGTTTATGTGAAATTGCTCATGGACTATCCTGTCAAATCTGATGTGGTAAGAGAGGGACTAGACCTCAGAAAAGAAATCAGCAGCTTGGAAGCAAAAATATCCAATCTGATTGAAGAGAAGAGGAGTTTGCTTCTTACCGATGATCGGATCGAAGACAAAGATGATAATAAGCTCTATATATCTGGGCCGAGAGAAGACGCATACCTAGATAGCGGAAGTGAAACATGGAAAGAAGCATTAAGGCTGTTGAAAATTCTGGAAAAAACAGATGCATTCTCAATGGTGTCTCATGATGGTGATGGTGGCGATGATGATGATAGTGGGCTTCAAGTGAGGCTAAAGCCTCTGGGAATGCTCATATCGAGGCTTAAGAATGTGGAAAACGCATTATGGCTAGCTGTGGTGCTGACATGCACTTCTGCGGAGCTCCTTTTGCCTGCTGAATTTGCTGGCATTTTGGCTGCAGTCATTCCATCTGAACCTATAGCCGACAATCTCTGCGATGACTCGAGAGAATGCTTGTATAGGATGACAAAGCCGCTCAAAGATGTCATCATGAATCTTGAAATGTTGAGGAAACAAGTGGCAGCCCTGCAAGGATCTTTTGATCCACCGATACATTTGAACCCTGCAGTCGCCAGTATGGTGTATTCATGGGCGAGGGCAAAGCCTGGAACAGTGGGTTTTAATATGATGATGACCAAAGATGGCAAAGTGGCCGAGAAGCTAATAGATGTGATGAAGCTCGCAAATTTGGTCAGCTCAGCTTGTGACCAAGTGTCTGTTGACATTGCTGAACCCAATGAGTTCGGTAAGATATCTGTTGTTGCTAAACGAGCAGAGGAGCTCCTAGCTAAGCATCTGAGTAGTGTAGATCGGAGTTTGTAAGTATATGGCACTCATCATCGGAGGATTGTTCTTCTGAGACGGGGTTTTCGAGTGTTCTAGTGTAGTGCTGCTGCTGCCATTTTTCTCATTTGGCAGGATAGAGAATTGAGAGCATGATGCCATTTTTGTGTGTACATCTGAAAGCATAAATTGTCATCCTCCTCTTTCACCGTGTTTATATCGTTCTTCCCCGTGTTTATATCAATGTATTTAAGCACACTATCTGTATATTTGATAACTTACCCCCAATAAAATATGTTCAAAATTCATTGATTATCTTATGGAGATTGACATACAGTGATTAAACCAAAAATGTACTACATCAACATTGTACCCACGTAATCTGTTATCAATTTGAGATTGAGACTGCTCATGCCAATAGATTCCCTTCATATGCTAAGTGAATTATTGGGAGGGAGCATTTTAACACCAATTTTTTCTACAATTTTCTAGAGATGGGGAGTAACAATTATTTTAACTGCCCAACTCTTATTCACAAAAATACAGAATTAACAGGTAACAAATGTCCTCCATTAGCCTGGTTTTATATTCACTCATTGTCATGAGGAGCTCCTGATACTACCTACCCCTGATAGCACTTGAACTCGGGATGAAGATGAAAATTTTAAGTTATGATGTTTTGTAACATGTCACACATCTTATATTTTACTCATGGTCAAATGTGCACTTAAATATCGATTCGCTCACTTGAAAAGCCATCCATCCTTCAAATGTAATCAAATGATATGACCCTTACCAAAATCTGTCACTAACTCAAATCATTGATTAATAAGTTGATTGCAAAGACTGGTGAACATAAAGATTGTGAATGTTTGTACATTTAGTTTTCTTCCCGATGAATAATAACATCAAATTTCTGTTTGTATTGTGGCAAACATTTTGCATACAGGGTAGTAGGAATCAAAACTGGCCTGCGCCCATGTAAAACCAATATGCAGATTTCTAGTTTATCATTCTAATGAGTGTATTGACATCATTCTCATGATTCCCTGCATCTCTAGATCCAACCGAGTGGTTACTCTTCTTCTTCAAGCCTCCTGAAGGGGCACTCAATTTGAATGGCCAAAGGAAGTTATTTGCTTCCTTGAAATGAGTGCCAACAGAATAGATTTCATGAACGAGATCCTCGATACAAATGATCCCAAATTTTCCTAGAGCCTTTGATAAAACGTAACAACCAGAGTGAATATGAATTTATCAGCAATCAATAAAAACCAGCAGTAAAGAATTCACCTACCTCTTCAATAACAGCATTATCTGTCAATGCAATCCTCTGTTTGTTCACCTTCCCAAAACCCCTTTTATAAATCAGTTCCCTGATGCTCTTTATGCTTGGACAACTATAACCATGTAGTGATATAAAGTTAGCTGTACATTGGTAGAAGGAAAATCTTGATGACAATGATAGAGTGAATGATTGTTTACCCGTAACTCACGTAAGGTTCGACTTTTCTCAGCATGCTCGTGGTACTCTTATCAACTTTCACAAACACTCCATTGTAAGGCTACACACATATTAGATAGGATGAGAGTTCAATAAAATGCCAAATTGTACGGAGAGGTTGCAACAAGAAATTTTCAATGGTTGCAATGAAGAAACACACTATGACTGGGTGCTGATGTTCATTTCTACCTTCCTAAGCCTAAGGAGCTGCAAAATTTTCCATGTCTTTGGGTGCATGTTGTTGATTCTGCAAAGAAAATCGTAACAGATCATGATACAAGCAATTCAATAACCAAAGGTTACAAGAACCAGGAATATAAATTTTTTGCTTACCCGCCAGTGCGAACGACAAATAGCAATTTCGCTTCAGGGTCAATATGGATCCCGCGTTTGAGCTTTTGATCTTTCTTTAATCTGACGAGATCCTCCTCCTAAAGAGAGCATTCAGTTAGTTTGATACAATACAATTATTTACCAACATACAAATAGAGCAACTTTGAAAACCGATCAAAATCTTTGATTATGTGCATATTGACCCCTGCATGTGCATACCAATCAGTACTTTTAAAGATGATTAACCTATGCAACAGTGGTCTTTTACTTATGTGTGCTCAGACTCGTATAATCGACCATCTCTGATTTCCACATGTACAAACACATGTTACATTGTACCACTTCTTCAACGCATTGCTGCTTTCATATCGTTTTGAAGGTGAAATCATATTTAATGGTCACACACCTGTTGTCTGTATTCCTTGATGAACTGTTCCGGTCTCCTAAACACAACTTTCCTATTGGCAGCACTCTTCGACTTTAGTTCTTCTGCTTTTTGCTTCCTAGAAAGAGACCATTGATCATCGCGCTTCCTTTTCTTCAGAACTGATTCAGGCACTGTATCAGGTGCAGCAGCAACAACAACAGCCTCCTCTGAACTCATATTCAGCACTGTACAGATCCTGCACAAAAGAAATCACTAGAAGAAATATTCAGTTAATTTGAAGGCGGGAGCGCAAAATCGAAAACTTTCCATAGGAAAAAGATGCCGGCATTCCAACCACCTGAGAAAAGGAGAAACCTAAAAGCGCTGCTAAAAGAAATCCATGAACATTTAAATGCCTGGAAAAAACCCTAGAAATATGTACAGCGATGCCCCGGACTAATCACTGAAGCAGCAAAGAAAGAAAGAAAGGAAAAAAAGAGGTGTTTGAAAGCGGAGATGGGCAGAAAGGCAGGACTTTAGGGTTTGGAAAACAGACAGAGACGAACAGATTTGTCGACGAAGCAGATGGAGAACTCCCTTGCTCTTACCTGATCAATGGCTGCGCCGTCGAAGAAAATCACACTGATTCTGAGCAGAAGAAAAACCCCTCCCGCTTTTGGCTCAGAATTTCGACCGCAGAGGAGACGAAGAAGATACAATCTGGGCCGTCTAAACTCTGAGACGAGACCGCGATCGGAGCCGTTCAAGCTATGACACGTGGAGAAATCGGAGCCGTCCGAATTCTGAGGCGAGGAGGACGATCGAGGCCGTCCAAATTCTGAGACGAAAGCGATTTCGGAGCCGTTCGATTTATGACACGTGGCTACGATCGGAACCGTCCAAATTCTGAGACGAACCAACTTTGAGAGAACACGGAGACGATCGGAGCCGTCCAAATTATGACACGTGGCGACGATCGGAGCCGTCCAAATTCTGAGAGACACGGAGACGATTGGAGCCGTCGAGATTCTGAGATGAATGAGAGAGACGATCTTCGCCGTCGAGCTTCTTCCGATATAGAGTTATCTGATTCTATTTGAAATCGACATGAAACTCAATGCATTAAGCTGTCGAGGATGCAGCTCTCTCGATCTCCTCCAGAGCCTATTTGAGAGGATAACATTCTTGGTTGAATTGTTACGTGCTGGAGAAAGTGGTGCTAGTTGATGAACCTAGGCGAGGAAGCTAGAGCAAAATGAATGAAGTGTATGAAAATCCCATCTCATCGGTCCATTGAGTGTATGAAAATATCATTAACCTTAGGAGGGGGGAAGCAGCTCAAGCAACTCTCAATCTCCTCTCGAGCTTATCATTAGGTATCGCTACAGTTTGGTTTGGCTCAAAC
>JBBBWG010006780.1:77148-96089 GCA_037176905.1 Azolla pinnata | reverse complement strand
GAGAGAGAGAGAGAGAGAGAGAGAGAGAGAGAGAGAGAGAGAGAGAGAGAGAGAGAGAGAGAGAGAGAGAGATGATGCTGATGTGTCTAACTTGTCTGTTGAATTATGATGAACAGGAACCTTAGTGGCAATAGCATCTCAGGGGAGATAGCACCAAAGATCGGAGACCTGTTAGACCTTGAAATCTTGTAAGGCAATGAATCATTGAATCATAGTGCAGTCGTTTGCATTTTTAATGATGTTAATAATCTGAATGGGCAAGTTTCCAGAGTGATGCAGCTTTGGCATGTTAAGATGCGAAGTTGCACTAATCTCTTTTCGCTCCGGTTTTGTATTACAGAGATCTTTCCTACAATAAGTTAACTGGTGCAATTCCCAATTCTCTTGGCAACCTCACTCACCTCCGCAAGTTGTATGTTGGCTCTGACATGTCCTGGATAATATTTCTTGATAGACAACCAAACGATTGAACAGTTTTGAAATGTTTCTTTGGATACTAACACATGGTTGAAGAGAGGCTCTTTAACTTCCCCATTCTCTTTGGATGATTTGTCGTTGATGAAATTCTGAGTCAAAAGAATAAACAAGTCTTAATTAAGACGCATTTTTTGAATAGATTCTTAAATGGAAATCAACTTAGTGGTGAAGTACCAGCTGTCCTTGGAGCAGGGCCTATTCGCGGAGCAAGCTTCAAGTATGTTTTTTCTGTTTTTATTTGCAATTATCAGTCCTGTCATGTGTCATGGTAGATACGCAAATCATATTGATACATGCATGCCTTCAAAGGTACTATGCTTTTGAAGCAGAAAGTAAAAAGGTGCCACAATATATCGTACTCTTGTCATACATCTGCAAATAAATGGTTATTGCTGCAACACTGAAAGAGTGTATTCACTTCACCCATATTAGTTGTTATATTTCCTAATGTCCCCAATGGAGGATCCGTATTGTCCATTTGCACTTACTCCTGTTTAGCTGATAGAGCAGTCGTTCAGTCATTTGCCATCTATATCATTCTGTATGCTCCCTAATACCCTGATGCGGGCGGGGGTGTTGGTCACTTTGCCATTCCTGACAAGTTTAGAGAACAGTTCCTTCCGATTTTGTCCTGCTTTCTCTGAACCATCTCAGGTTTTCAAGGTCTTTTTTATTAGTGTTGCCCAAATGGCGATTCGGTGAAGGAAATGACTGTTCAGTTTACATATCCGGATGGAGGTGTTTGTTGACAAGTTCATCTTTGAGAACTCTATAGAAAAGAACCTTCTGTTGTCCCTCGGTCAATGTAGTAGGTTTATGAGCATCGTTTCGCATTCTATATTTTCTGTTGGAGTTAACCGTTTAAGTCCCTACTTTGTTTTATTGACAACTTCTAGAGCAGAATCTGTTGAGGTTTCTTCTGATTTCTATTATTGTTTATGAGCATTGTTTTTCGATTCTATTATTGTTGTTAGTGGAAAGAATTTAAGTACCCTCTTTATTTTGTTGTCAGTTCATGTCATCTGACAGTGTATATGATGTGTTTCGACATAATGCAATCTTAACCGCCTCTTTATACAGCTTCTCTGGAAATGCTGGATTATGTGGAATACCTGGGTTAAAGGCTTGCCACAAAAAATCGGTTTCGAGCGGGTCCGTGGCAGGCATTGTCCTATCACTCAGCATTCTGACATTGCTTGGCGTTCTATCTGGATTTGTATTCTACAAACGTCGGCAGAACATTCTACGAGCACAGAGACTGTCCACAGGTAAGTAAAGACAGCCTGACTAAGCTACAACATACATCAGATTCCAGTAAGATTACAGTTAAATTATTGGGAACCTTGAATTTCAGCTCGAGATGCTCCCTATGCGAAATCAAGGACTAGTTTTCCACCTCCAAGGGATGTTCAACTGTCCTCCAAATCATCGAAACCGAAGCGTGAACGTTATGTGCCTCATTATATGCAACATGCCTAGATTTAGCGATAAGCCGTGCAGTGAACTCTCTACACCCCGCATATGCACAATCACTACACATACCTCGGCGTTCGAATGATTTGTTGAAGGGGTACTCACCCAGAAGCTGGAGGATCAAAAAATCCGTTTGCGTTTACGGGCATGGGCTATTTACAAAGCTTGCTATGTTTGGGCATGCTACGTGAAGGCTGGAAGATGATAGCTGTAAATCCGTAAATGCGAGGAAGCCAACAGAAGGGAAGGGAGAACAAATGACACAACCATGGCAATGTTTGTGATGGTTAAAGGGCATAGCATTCTAACGGGTTTGGCGATGATGGAGATATGCTATGGCGTTTTTAGTTGCCGGAAATTCAGTCCTGATCTGCATCTCTTTGAGATCCTTATCCTTGATTCGGAAGTTTGAAAAGGTTGCGGTGATGATACTACTAACCCTTTGTTCATGTTGGTGAAGATCCTCATGTCAGGAGATTCATCACGAGCGAGCGAATCGCTGCGTGTTACTGTAATTTAATCGATGGTGTGCCATTGACAAGACTCTTTTGCTTGTATGAACGGCTGCTGATTTCATTTGAATGATCGATCGACAAATGCCCAACGACAAAAAGTTTGGATGGAAGCTGTAAGGTACAGATTCGTCAATTTTTGAACAAGTGCGATGTGCAGCAGTAATCATCTGCTGCCATTCAACAAGTTTGTTTTTTGTTGCTAGGTGCTATAATGTTTGGAGCTGTGCATCAGTCTTTTTGTTTTTACATCATGTGAGAAGGGCCAAATTCTTAAAAGCTGGCTGAAAATTGTGGGCCATTTTTGTTCATGACGAGATTAGGTTTGTGGTTTGTGACTTGCTCATCCGAAATTATACATTTGTAGATTTGTAGTTTGAGCGTTTGTTGAAATGATTAGATTTGTGAATGGGTCAGTCACATACTACCACGTTTACGTTTTATTAATCGTCGATGACGACTTAATGTTTGGTTGATCTTCGGCTTCTGGAGATCGATCAGAAGAAAGCCATTTTACGGGGACCAAGGATCGGCACATTGATGGGGCAGGGTCAGGTTTTTGAACAGCTGGGGAAGGCATCCAAATATCTGTAGCTTTAGTCGAGATTCTTCGGGCCAAAATGCAAGGTTTTTCATGCAAATCAAGGGGGGGGGGGGGGGGTTGGCATGAATCAGGGT
Organism: Azolla pinnata; assembly: GCA_037176905.1. Taxonomy (NCBI): domain Eukaryota; kingdom Viridiplantae; phylum Streptophyta; class Polypodiopsida; order Salviniales; family Salviniaceae; genus Azolla; species Azolla pinnata. The sequence continues at coordinate 92,949 of JBBBWG010006780.1, read as the reverse complement.
GTTGATGACAGTGGCGAGTAGTCTCTAAAATTTCAGTTTTTTGGGGATTGGATTGGCTGTTGATAACCTTAAATTCTTGGGAATAGCTGGGGGAGTCTGAGGACATGGTACACTCTGCTGCAAGTGAGGAAGGGTTTGCATGAATCACAATGTGATGATGACAGTGGCTAGTAGTAGTAGTAGTAGCAGTAGTATATAGAGGTCAGTTTTGTTTGGGGATTGAATTTGTTGTGGGCGTAATATCCTTAAGCCTGTGCTTGGGATTGGGGAACAAATGTGCCTGTCAGATTTGTTCCCCAATCTCTCAGATCAGAGCAAGAAGCACCACCATAACCAGAAAGAACAAAAAGGAAGGAAGAAACAGATGGGTAGCAGTAGTAAGTCAAGTAGGTAGGTATGGTGGTTTGGTACCTTTCATTTCAGGTTCGATTTCGATCTTTCAGACTTGTTGCGTCATCGAGACATCTCCCCCGAGTCCTTCCTTGTGGAGCTTCGGCTTCGGTCGCTTGTAAGCTCTGAGAAGCAGCGAAGAGCACACGACGCTGACCGACGAGAAAGCCATGGCTGCCCCCGCAACCCACGGCGGGAGACGGATGTGGATCAGCGGGTAAAGTGCTCCGGAGGCCAACGGTAGCGCGAGAACATTGTACCCCAGTGCCCACATGTAGTTCAGCTTTATCCTCGAGAACGTCTTCTTCGACAGATCGATGGCCGCGATGACATCCTCGAGGTCGCTCCTCATCAACACTACATCGGCCGCTTCGATCGCCACATCAGTTCCGGCCCCGATCGCCATTCCCACATCGGCTGCCACCAGCGCTGGCGAGTCGTTGATCCCGTCCCCCACCATGCCAACAACCACGCCGCTCTTCTGCAGAAGATGTGACACAAACAGATTCCAATGGATTATCAATGCTGAACAAAAAGGCGTAAATGAAAATAGAACATATTGAGCGCTACAGTCATCAAAGAAAGAGAAAAAACAATGGCTGTTGGGGAGAAAATTTATAATAAAAAAAGGTTTTATCAATGCAGGCAATCTTCTCTTTGAATGAAACAAGATCAAGAAAAAAGCTTTATAAGTTTTCTGCCACCTGTTCCCACATGGAACTGACCAGCATTGTTGATTTAATATGCAGAATAATGCTTTTGCCATTGTTTGGTATTCACCACAATAAGCCTTTGGCATGAGCTCATAGTACTTGCTCGGCCAACACCAGTATCTCTTTGTACTACACCAGTGAGTTGTAGGGATCCCTTTGTACTAGTGCAAGGCTAGTGGAGTACACGTTAGTTAGTAGTACAAAAAGAGCTTTTCAGCACTTTTGTGGGTATTACAAATGGATGGTAAAGCTTTTGCTTTGTATTGCAAATCAACACGGTTGCCGATCGGATAGGGATAACCTCATAGATTACCTAGCACGTATGGGCCTTAGGGTTTATTGGAGTTTTGGGCAAATAAAGCTTGGATGAAAGAGATGCAGACTGTATATGCCTAGTTCTACCCCAACAAATCAGATGATTAGTTTGATATGGCACGGATACCTCGCTGGGAAAGCCCAATTATGTGACAAGAGAGTGAATGACCAATACCGAATCAACTGCGGGCGAATCAAATGATGTAAAAAGCAGCAGAGAGTTCAGAAACGTGCGCAACACATAAAATCAAATGCATAAATAGAAGCAAGATGATGCGGAAGAAATATTAATCTACCCAAAGAAACTCGAGAGTTTGAATATAACGCTTCACTCTTTTGTAGTCTACAAGCCACTTCCCACTATGTTTTTGATAGTGGGCCACTTTGAGCTTGAGACAGTCTTCTGTAGAGCTGATATATTTAGTGTTTAAAAAAACCAACGGTTGGGTGGAAATCTGTTATATCCCAACTGTCACATCAGCGTGCGAAATAAGGAATTAATCAAAATACATTACCTGGAGATCCTTGATCTTGTCAGCTTTTGTGCTTGGTAAAGCTTCAGCTATAACCGTATTGATTCCAACTTCCTTTGCTACTGCCTTTGCTGTGCCCCAATTGTCTCCAGTCACCATGATTACTTCTATACCCATAGACTTCAACGCTTTCATTGCTGAAGAAGCTTCAGGTTTCACTGAATCAGCAATTGCAATCATTCCGACAACTTTGTTGCCAACAGAGATCATTACAGTTGTCCTTGCCCTATCCTCCGATCTATTTACGAGTTCCTTTACTTCCAGTGGAATCGGTATACTTAGGTCCTCCATAAGTCTCTTGTTCCCAATAACTACTTCCTCATTTCCTACATTTGCTCTTACTCCATGGCCACTAATAACCTCGAAGCTGTGGACCTCTTGCTTCCAAGAGATGTGTGGGTTTTGCCCTTCTAAAGACTTGGCATATTTCACCATTGCCTTGGCCAATGGATGCACACTATTTGCCTGGAAATAGCCACAAAGATTTTCTTGTTACCTTGGACTTCCAAATTCTTTCGTTTTGATTTAATCGATCTAGAGCTAGCAAGTCATAAATTGATTTTGGTAGTTTTGAAACGGCTAGCCAATAAAAATGCTCCTTAATGTTTTCCAGATTAAAAAAAGAAAGACATTCTTTGAAATCGTTTTTCTCTATTGTGTAAATATTCCGTTGAATCACTTTTTATATAGGCATTAAATAAATATTTACTCATACGTTTTACTCTTTTATCACACAATTGAATTCCTACTCGTTCGTTGTAGTACAATACCTCCACAGCTGATACCAAGCTGTACAAAGTAGGAAGATCCATCCCACTGAATAGTTTTGTGTCCACTACAACAGGTTTTCCCATTGTCAAGGTCCCTGTTTTGTCGAACACTATGCATTTGATCTACATTCGCATATAACATGCATGTATGAGCTATATCAACTTTGCAGTAAACACGGATTGCACAGTAAATGGACATTAAAAACACGCCCAACCTTAATCCTTGCGTGTACACTCAAACGTGACATGAACTTACAACCCCAAAATCAGACATGAACAGGTTCACAGCTATTCGAATATGTGCAAATCAGATACATCACATGAGCTTACATGCTCAATTCACATACCTAATAAACCACGTCGATTTTTGTACCATGGGGCCTAACATTTTGCCAATGTTCAATCCCCACAAGGTTACAAGCTAATTAACATATGGGTCTAATTAAGAAACTCACCAGTATCCAATTTGGATTGCATGACTAGAGAGAATTAGAAAACATTGTCTGATAGAAGAGGACCTTATGTGTGCTCTCCAATGCTTGGCCACCTTTGATGAGGATTCCCTGAGAGGCTCCTTTTCCTGTTGCTACCATGACAGCAGTAGGTGTAGCTAATCCCAAGGCACAGGGGCAAGCAATCACCAACACTGAAATACCGAACTGTAGAGCAAGTTCAAATTCATCCATAGATACAGGGATCCATGTTTTTGGATAGGAATTAGCGATTCCAGCCGTGAACCATCCCAGCCATGTGATCAAAGCTGCCATTACCACCTGTCAGAGAATTCGGAAAAGGAAAACGTTTAAGCAAAGGCAAGCAACCTGCAGAGAGAAAAATGCCCATTGACTTTTAAGACATTTAAACAGCTATGTTTCACAAAATTTGCTACTCCCATACTCAAAAGTTCTGAGACGCAGTACAAAACTACATGGTTTAAACAAAAACATGCAAAGCAAGGGAAAAAAACGTTTAGACAAAGGTTGCTCACAAAGGGAACGAAATATTGGGATATCCGGTCGGCATATTTTTGCACTGGAGCTTTAGCCATTTGGGCTGTTTTGACCAGACGAATGATCTGCGCAAGAGTGGTTTCTTGGCCGACATGTGTACATTCCACATGCAAAGCACCACTTTCATTCAAGGTTCCACCAGTAATGCTATCTCCAATCTTCTTAAAAACAGGTATAGCTTCACCAGTGATCATGCTCTCGTTCACATGGCTCTGTCCCCAAACCACTATCCCATCCGTAGGAAACTTTCTGCTTGGAATAACCTTCACAGTGTCTCTCCTGTGTAGAAGTTGCGTACTGATCTCACGCTCCAAAACTCCGCCATCCTGATCTCGAATAAGCAGTGTTGCAAATTCGGGTTGTAAGTTTATAAGCTTGGCTATAGCATCGCAAGTTTTACCTTTCGCTAAGACTTCCAAATATTTACCAAGCAAGATGAACGAGATGAGCATTGCTCCGGTCTCAAAGAAATCGGAGCCAGTGAAATGTTTGGAAGATGTGGCTCTGAGGGCTGTGTAGACCGAATAGAAATAAGCAGCATTCGTACCAAGGGATACAAGCACATCCATGTTAGAAGATCCATGTTTGAGTGCATTGTAAGCTCCGAGATGGAACCTCATACCAGAAACGAATTGCACTGGAGTCGCTAAGATCCACCTTAGGAGCATCCCCACAGTTAGCATGTTAATCAACGGTCTCTGTAACATGTCATCAACCGCGGGTATATACATGAAAACCATGGAAAGGAAGAAGATAGGTACGCTGAAAGCGCAGCTGCACAGCAATTGCGTTCTATACTCTTTCCTCTCTTTCCATCTGTCTCCCCCTCTGATATCGGCATTGTGAATCCTCGCTTGCAGACCTGTGCTCTTATCAATGGCTTCTAATAAGAACCTTGGGCCTGTTTGTTCTGGATCATAAGAGACTGTCACCATACGCCTTCTCAACTCAGTTTCTACTTCTTTTACACCTGGAAGAGCTTGAAGAGAGGATCGAATATAAGCTTCCAAATCCTCCTGTGAATCAATCTTCCTCATACCCGATTGTTCTTGTAGCTCCAACTGAACTTGGCTGATGCTCTCAGTTAGATTTGATGCTAATATACTGGCTATACCTTCTGCTTCAAACCCTGCATCCCCTACCGCCTCTACAATAAGGTTATGATTGACTAGCAAAGGATCGTACTCTACTTCAGCTTCTTCTGTGGCTAATGCTACCACAGCTCTCTTAATGCCATGGATCCTTTGCAGAGCAGATTCAACACTCGTCGAGCAAGCTGTACATGTCATTCCTCTCACGTTAAGACGGCAAGTTGTGAACCTTTGCTGTAAAGCCTTGTTTTCTTGCAATATATTGCCTCCACCACCTCCTTTCTCTCTTTCTCTTTCTCCTCTAGGCGTTATAGGTCTATCTGCATTGTTAAACTCATTAAATTCCTGTATACTGTTCGTCATGGTCGCCTGTCTTTGATTGATGTGCTCTTAGAATCCAGCAGATTATTTAGTATGCATGCATTAAGCAGTGGACTCGCAATTCTTCTACAGTGCAGATTTCTGTTCTTCCTCACTTATGGCTGACTGAGATTTTCTTCAACAGAAAGAAACTACTCTCTCCGTTTGTTTTGATCGAGTTTCAGTATTTTCGTCAACGAGTCACATCATTGAAGCTTCTTCTTAAACACTCCCTTATTCTGCTTGATTCGATGTGATGAAACATATACTCGGTGTATGGCACGCCAACCAATCCCTCTTCTGAGTCGATTTCCTGAATCTTCCTTCTCAAAGCAATGGTAAAGCAAATGAATATTCCTTGATGGAATTTCCTTCTTGTTCATTCAATTCAGGAGAGCCTTTCATATGTATTCCTGCAATATCCAGCGTCTCTCTATCACGATGTGTTCCTGCAATATCAAACTCCTCTCTATCCATTCATTAATTCTTCCGTGTATACTATCAAGAGTTAAAACACACACTTACGTATACACTCACACAGAGAGAGAGATTAATTAAGGAATTAGAAATCAGTCGAGATATAGATCAGAAAAGGGAAGAGAGATAGATATATCGACTTCTTCTTTGGCCGATATAGCCCATATCGAATGAAGGCAGAGTCATAATGTACTATTGTCCGAGAAATTGTACCCGGAAATTACACTTGATGACCATGTGAAGTACATATGTTTCGACAAGCGGTTCAGAGAAGAAGATTTTTCGACAAGCAGTTCAGAGAAGTAGATGTTTTGACAAGCGGTTCAGAGAAGAAGATGGTGATACAGTCAGCAGGACGAATAGAACGGTCTATCATCAGAGTAGCGATTTCCAGAAACGATTGTAAAATTGGAAGGAAGTAAGGGTTGAAATGAAGGGAGGGAGGAAGGGAGGGAAACGAAGCTTAGGATATAGAGATTCGGAAGAGCTTATGTTGATCATGAAATTACGACGATGGAATGGCTGGTATTACGATTTGCAGAAAGATCAGGAGCATATGCATCTTCGCAGTAAAAGAACCGAAGAAGAAAACCTTGGAATTTGCAATCATTCGAGGAGGAAAGATGGCGGAGAGAGGGAGAGGGAGAGAGGTAGATTGAGAGATGGAGCCGCCAAACGTACTGCCATATGAATGAGCTCAGACTCCAAATCAATGGCTGGAAAAGCAGGCATCGGAAGATCAGACTGAGAGAGATGGAGAGAGAACGCCCGGGGAAGAAAGTCTGAAGATGGAACCTAGGATTGAGCAGATGAAACGTTGAATGGACATAACCACGGCCCCATAGCTTCGTATTAATGAAAAAGAAATGAGCAGATAGCAGCAGACAAAGTTAACGGCAGCATGCGTTCAATAAGATAACCACCTGTGCGAGCAATTCATGAGCACGGAAAGAGAGAAAGAGGGAAGCGATGCGCAGACTGGTAAGCTTCACAAACCCTAAATTACAATGTACCAAATCTATATATACCAAATCTAGGATGTCGGTCGAGCTTCACAAACCCTACCATTCGATGGATCACGTTACATATACATACATATATATACAGGGAGGGGGGAGGATCAAAATCAAAATGAGAAATTCTTAGCATCCACATAGAGAGAGAGAGGGAGGCAGCGAGAGCGTACGCATATAGCGATGAGCTTCACAAACCTTAACTGATTAGAATGTCCATAGATACATATACATGATACATCCATAGATACACAAGAAACAGAAAGAGAGTGAGAGAGAGAGAGAGAGAGAGCGAACCTCATCGGAAGCAAAATGAGAAGTTCTTAGCATCCACATAGAGAGAGAGAGATGCGTATAGCGAGGAGCTTCACAAACCCGAACTGATGAGAATGTAGAGATGCATATACATGATACATCCATAGATATGCAAGAAACAGAAAGAGAGAGAGAGAGAGAGAGAGAACCTCATCGGAATCACAAATGAAAACTTCTTAGCATGAGAGTAAAAAAGCGTATGGCGAGGAGCTCACAAACCCGAACTGATAAGAATGTAGAGATGCATATACATGATACATCCATAGATACGCAAGAAACAGACAGAGAGAACCTCATCGGAATAAAAAATGAGAAGCTCTTAACATCCACATACAGAGGGAGAGAGATGCGGATAGCGGGGAGCTTCCCAAACCCTAACGGATTGAGAATGCAAGAGATACATATACATGATACATCCATAGATACGCAAGAAACAGAAAGAGAGAGAACCTCATCGGAATAAAAAATGAGAAGTTCTTAGCATCCACATAGAGAGAGAGAGAGAGAGATGCGGATAGCGAGGACCTTCCCAAACCCTAACGGATGAGAATGTAAGAGATACATATACATGATACATCCATAGATACGCAAGAAACAGAAAGAGAGAGAGAGAAAGAGAGCTCTTCAGAGAGAGAGAGAGAGAGAGAGAGAGAGAGAGAGAGAGAGAGAGAGAGAACCTCATTCCGAAGTATCGAGCTCCATAGCTCGTCTGCTGCGTTTCTTCTTCTGCTACTTCGTCGTCGTCGTCGTCGTCTTCTTCTTCTTCGCCGTCTTCTTCGCGAGATCCCGCCACATTTAAAGAGAGCTTTCCAAAGAACAAATTTAATAAACGAAGAACACAAATGAAATGAAACGGGGAATGTTCCTCCTAATTACAATAATGGCCTAATACGTTTCCCTTAATTACAAATTTAGCCCTTAATTACGCAAGTTAGCCCTTAATTACACAACTTAGCCCTTAATTACAAAAGTTGGCACTTAATTACACAATTTAGCCCTTAATCTCTCGAGGGGACCAGCCCACGGTTCGAATCCCACCAACAACGCATTTATGACTATTTCGCCAGATGAAGAGGGGCGAGGCTAAATCCTACACAATAATAAACCCTAAACTGTAATAAACCCTAAACTGTAACAAACCCTAAACTGTAACAAACCCTAAACTGTAATAAACCCTAAACTATAACAAACCCTAAACTGTAACAAACCCTAAACTGTAATAAACCCTAAACTGTAACAAACCCTAAACTGTAATAAACCCTGAACTGGCTTGACAGGAATCGGGAGCGCCGCAGTTACCAGAAATGAATGGGGTTTTGAAGTTGCGGGTCAGATCGTAAACTTCTTCTTCTTCTTCTTTACTAGGGCCTCTCATCGGAAGTTGCCAGATTGGGTTTCTTCCCATGCGATCGATTGATCGATCGATCGCTTCCCGGGACACGTTTAGGGTTTTTCAGGGCCTTTTAGGGTTAATGATACCTTACGGATCGATCGGATCGAACCACGGGCGCATCTGCCCGTGCCCAGTATCTGGAACGAGAGAGAAAAGCGAGAAAAAAAAAAGGCTCGGTTTGAGTTGTGCACTCGCGGGTAGTGAGCCACTAACACCTAGTCCATTCCTTTAGTTTGTTTTTTTTTTGTTTTTCCCACTAGTGGTGCCCCTTGATTCTTTGCATCTTATCTTATCTGTAATGGGTTCTTCTTGATTGATCATGTTACCAGATTCTTAATGGGGTTTAGACTTGGTCTCGGATCTCGCATCATTATTAATCGATCTTCCTTCGCACCTTTCGATGTTTGGTATAATGCGGTTGACATGTTACTCGACGCTCGCCTATCCTGGTTCTCCACCGAGACAATCGAACAATATCGCATGAGGTGCATACATTTCGCGGCATGCTCTGATACGCGCAAATCTAAACCCTCGATTGATTCTGGTAGCAGAGAAGAGAGAGAGAGAGAGAGAGAGAGAGAGAGCAAGCAAAGATACCAAAGACAGTCAAAGCAAGTAGACCAAGAGTAGTGCGAATACGTCCATTATTATTCGACCAGCTTCTTCAGCTCGGCTCGCCTGAAGAAGCTGTCAACCGCTAACTAAAATGTAAAAATTACATTTGATTGCCTACCAAAATTAGAATTACAAATAACGCACAATCGATTGATAAACACCAGAACTAATTGAGTGACGCTAAATTACTTTATTAATACCGAATTAACGTGTTAATCCCATTACTTAGGCTCTGAAATCACTAACTTTTAGTAAAAGAATACAGTAAGGTAGTCGATCAGGATAAATCAGTGGGAAGTGATTACGAATCAATTTAATTAGCGTTATACTAACGGAAATTGCTTGATCATGAAATTGCTCAAGCTTCCAGATCGGACTACCTCAAGCCTTGAACCATATAATACAAACCGATACATTAACAATCCGAAGCTGAATTGAACACGATGGAACAGCAAAAACTTATTCGTACTGCAAGTTTGGATTGCATTTCATCAGACCTAAGTTTCGTTACCTTGGGCTTGCACACTTTGAGTCGAGGGTGAGTCATTCATTCGGTCAATTGATTGTGTTAACTGTGTTGCAGAGCTTTACAAACCCCAAAACCCTAGAACCCTAAACCCTAAAATACTGACACCCAAAACTGTAAAACCCTGAAACCCTAAAACCCGAAAACCCTAAAGTTTTGTCTTAAGTTACAACAGTTAAGTATTAGAGAGGAGAGAAGTAGTTAAAGGCCGAGGTTTCATCGATCATTGTTACCTGTGTTGCAAGCTGTACAAAACCTAAACCCTAAATCGCAAAAAACCAAAACTCTAAAACAGTGAAACCCAAAACTCTAAAACATTGGAACTCTGAAACCCTTAAACCCTAAACACTAAAACCCGAAAAACTTAAAATCCTAAAACTATCTGAAACCCTAAAACCAAAACCCCGAAATCCCTAAAACTTTAAAACCCTGATCCCGAAAACCCTAAAACCATAAATCACTAAAACCCAAAACTCTAAAACACTGGAACTATGAAACCCTTAAACCCTAAACACTAAAACCAGGAAAACCTAAAACCCTAAAATCCCTGAACACTAAAACCTAGAAACCTAAAACCTTAAAACTATCTAAAACCCTTAAACCTTAATCCCCAAAACCCTAAAACCCTGAAATCCAAAACCCTAACTCACTAAAACCCAAAACTCTAAAACCCTAAAACACCGAAACCCAAAACTCTAAAACACTGGAACTTTGAAACCCTTAAATCTTAAACACTAAAACCCTACAACCCTACAACCCTAAAACCCTAATCCCGAAAACCCTAAAACGCTGGAACCCAAAACCCTAAATCACTAAAACCCTAATACACCACAACCCAAAACTCTAAAACACTGAAGCTCTGAAACCCTTAATCCCTGAATAAAAACACTAAAACCCAAAAAACCTAAAACCCAAAAACCCAAAAACCCTACAACCCAAAAAGCCAAAAAGCCTAAAACCCTAAAACCCAAAAAGCCTAAAACCCTAAAACCCTAAAAGCCAAAAAGCCTAAAACCCTAAAAGCCAAAAAACCTAAAACCCTAAAACTTAAAAAGCCTAAAAGCCTAAAAGCCTAAAACCCTAAAACTCCTAATCCTGAAAACCCTAATCCTGAAAACCCTAATCCCGAAAACCCTAATCCCGAAAACCCTAATCCCGAAAACCCTAAAACCCTAATCCCTAAAACCCTAATCCCAAAAACCCTAAAACCCTGATCCCTAAAACCCTAAACCTTTGTCTTAAGTTACACTTGAGTTTTAGGGAAGCTTCTTTGCCATCTCTCCGAGACTTCTTCTTCTTCTTCTTCTTCTTCTTCTTCTTCTTCGTCGTCGTCGTCGTCTTCTTCTTCCCTTCGTCTGATCGGCGATGGTGTGCGACGAAAGCCTTCAAGGCCTCCTCCCCTCCTTCTTCCTCTTCGTTTCCTTCGCCGCACGCATCCTCTCTCCTTTCGCCTCCCCTTCCTCGGCGTCGCAGCGGTCGGCGTCGCTGCGGATTCGCCTTCTCGCAACGGTTGATGCTGCTCCGCCGCATGATCGATTTGCCCGTCTCGCCTCCCACCTTCTCTGCTGCATGCTCCTGCAAATCTTCCGATTCTTCTCGTAGATGCGCCAGATTCAGGTAAGCTCCATCGCCGTTGAATTCATCTCACGTCCATGTCCGTTTCCATTTCATCGGAAGCATCCAATATACTCGAACGAGTGCGGGTTTTCTTTGCCGCCGTCGCCTTGCTCTCCGTTTTGCAGAACATGGTGCCGTCATCTGAGCTCAATGATTCGGAGCCGCCCATCCAGCAACCCATTTTACTCGAAGATCGAGAAAACCTGATGAATACTGCCACTGTGCTCGATCCGCCGAAGGATATGCTCGATCCAAGCAAGCAGGAGATCGATCCGACCTCAAAGACGGTCGACCTTAACACGGAGATGATCGATTCAGAGAAGAAGCCCGGTCTCAATGCGAGCATGGATGATTTCGTCAAGAACATATGGACGTCTGATGACCATCAGACGTTGGTATCTCTGGAATCACCAGCACAGAAGCCCGAGTCGATGAGCCTTTTGCTGAATTCAGGAGCTACGGAAGAAGAAGATGATGATGATGATGACGATTACGATGACAACGATGATGATACTGGAGATCATAGATGGAGGAACAACAGTACGACAGCAACTGATTTGATCGATTCTGCTGATAACATTCTAAGGCACGATCAGCTTCTGCAACCCAGAATACTAGAGACCGATATGATGCAGCAACTAGCTAAAGCAGAAGATGGAGATGGGGAAGTAACATTAGAAGATATCATGAGAAGCGCAGGAATCTGCCGAGAGATCGATGGGATGGGTGCTACTGATGTGTTAGCTTCCCAGGCTCTTCTTTCTGATGCAAATGCAGCAGGATTAGAGATGTATAATGCACCTATCGGAAGCAGTACAGATCGTGGAATTGCCGCTCTTTCTGCTTCGGCAATGGAGAGCATAGCTCCTCAATACGGTCAGTCAGATTGGTTGAGCTTTGCAGATCGGTGCGCACCAGCGCAGATGCGGAGAAGAATGCAGCAAATAGCAGCAAAGAGTGAGATGATTCTTCCCCCTTCCCGCAGCGTTCTCGGAGGAGGGGCGAGTATGTACGAAAGCATCGATGCTGATCTTCGTGCAAGTTTCGGTGATCGAATCGGTCTCTTTCAGGGCGTGCTATCTCAGATGGATCTTCCTGCCCTAGGCGTTTCACCTTCTGCTATTTCTGAGCTCAACCATCCGTCGATGCATGGAAGAAAACGTACAGCAAATGAGTCTGTAATGGAGCAGACAGTGGAGAGAAGGCAACGGCGGATGATAAAGAACAGAGAATCTGCTGCAAGATCCAGAGCTAAAAAACAGGTTGGCCTCATTAATCATATCATCATCATCATCATCAGCAGCAGCAGCAGCAGAAGCAGTAACAGCATTTTGTTCCTGTTCTTTTTCTAGCTGTTCATCATCATCATCATCATCTTCTTCTTCTTCTTCTTCTTCTTCTTCTGCTGCTGCTGCTGCCGTTTCTTGCGTAGGTTTTGTGGTAACCCTAATCTTTACAAGAACTGTTCAAATTTGTTGCTATTCTAAAGGCATTGCTTCTAGAATTCCGCAAGACAATACAAAGTTTTCTTCTGTCAGATGCCTAAAACAAATTCGTTGATCTCAGGCTTACACTTCCGAGCTAGAAGCTGAGGTAGCACAGTTGAAGGAGGAGAATGCAAGACTTCGGCAGGAACAGGTAGGCAGATCTAATTAATTAAAGTCTTGTGATCTCTGTCGATCTACGTGCCACATTTCCATCATTCTAAATTCACTCTCCGGTTGAAAGATGTGTGGTATATTGAATTTCTTCCATTCATGTAGAACTGAATGGAGAAGAAATATGTAGTGCCTACTTGGGGATTGATTCTGTTTGGATCATTGTCTTGTAAAATCTGGTTGTGGGAAAACTAATTCGATGTGTTTTTTTTGCTACATACTTCTGCATGAAGGCATCATTCTCTTGTAAAATCTGGTTGGGGGAAAACTAATTCGGTGTGTTTTTTTTGCTACATACTTCTGCATGAAGGCATCATTGTCTTGTAAAATCTGGTTGGGGGAAAACTAATTCGATGTGTTTTTCTTGCTACATACTTCTGCATGAAGGCATCATTCTCATGTAAAATCTGGTTGGGGCAAAACTAATTCCGGTTGTTTTTTTTTGCTACATACTTCTGCATGAAGGCATCATTGTCGTGTAAAATCTGATTGGGGGAAAACTAATTCTGTGTGTTTTTTTTGCTACATACTTCTGCATGAAGGCATCATTCTCGTGTAAAATCTGGTTGGGGCAAAACTAATACGGTGTGTGTTTTTTTTGCTATATACTTCCGCATGAAGGCATCATTCTCTTGTAAAATCTGGTTGGGGCAAAACTAATTCAGTGTGTTTTTTTTGCTACATACTTCTGCATGAAGGCATCATTGTCTTGTAAAATCTGATTGGGGGAAAACTAATTCCGTGTGTTTTTTTTTGCTACATACTTCTGCATGAAGGCATCATTCTCTTGTAAAATCTGGTTGGGGCAAAACTAATTCGGTGTGTTTTTTTTTTGCTACATAACTACATACTTCTGCATGAAGGCATCATTGTCTTGTAAAATCTCGTTGAGGGGATACAAAGTCGGTGTGCATTTGTGCTGCTTACTAATCCCTTCAGGCAGATTATGCATGTCGGTGTCAGTTTATATTATATTGATGTGTGTGTGCTGGAACATGGCTCTTTCCTTACTACCGTCTTTTGCGACAGTACTACCGTAGAAAGCATGGTCAATGCTTGAAACGTAATCTGATCATTGTTGAGACAAGGAAAGATGTCTGAATTTGGAAAGCGCTGTGCTTAGATTGGGGAAATTCGAATCGCTTCTTCGAATTCTCCATGTGCAGTTCTGCGTGTTGGGTTTTGGATGCGATCTAATGTGCTCCATGCTTGATTTGAGGTGAATGATTCATTCACCTTGAGCAACCAGAGTTGTTTATTATGTTCAAATTCCATGATCTGATCTCCTTGATGCAGCCATGGTCTTTGAAACGGTATAGAAAAAATACATACCCACACATATATGTGTACATTCATGCATTCAGGCTCATATATGCATGTAGTTGTTCAAACATGTGATTCCTGATTGCTTGAGTTGCATAGACAAGCAGAATTCGTACGACGATCCTGAGATATTTTTTATTCTAATATTGCGCTTTGAATCTCTATTTCAGGCCTCGATCTCTGGCTCGTCAGGGTCGAAAACAAGTGAATCGAAAATTGCAGTGCTGCGGAGGGCACATTCTTGGTAGCTTGAATTGCATGGGGCGTATTCGCTTCCCGACACCCTTAGTAGTACATACTGGACCTTCAAGGTAGGAGGTGTAAAGCTCATACAACCATATTGTAGATTTAATCAAGTGAATCAAATATTCCGGAGGTTATATACATTTTTTTAGAGAGAAATTCCTGGAAGGCTAGATGGTACACAAATTGTATACATTGTAAATCATTCTCTGGAACTTGCTTTGGAACATAAGCTTGTAATACAATCATGTGTTTTTCCCATCTTTGTTGGAGATCTTCCGATAGCAAGGTAAGATGATAGATTCCTGCGCATTATGGTTTGCGCTTGTAACAGGTCATCCATTCGTAGGGATTCCACGAGCGTAGCAGACAAAGGGCACATTCCAAACAAATCCTGAATAAAAGCCGGTTAAGATCCCAAATGAATGTGTATATGATGCAATAGAAGCTACAATCGAGCCAAGTGGTGAGATTCAGCAACAATAACTATGTTTGCTTGATGGTTCTATCTAGAGCATCTCAATAGAAACAGTCAGAACAAGTAAAGAATGTTGGTTCCTAGGTACATTGGTCATTGGCAGAATTGCTCTGGTATCTATCCATCACAAGCAGGAACTTAGCAGAGTCTCACACAGTAATCCTCGGATTGATGGTGCTCAGATAACATATATCGAGTTCCTCTTCCTTTCCAGAGTAGTATCGTGTAGTGGCAATGATGAGCATGAGGATTAATGTAAAGTTGTGCAAACGTCTGAACGTTCGATGTGAGCATGCATTGTGCTTGTGCAACTGATGATGTGATTAAGAGATTTTCCTTGATTTCCCCTCGTTGACGGACATTGGATGACGATGTTTCCGATTACCGTTTAGCTTTTTACAGATCTCGTGTAACACATTCATTTCATCTTATGCAAACATTGCCAGACTGTGGTTGCAAATTTCTTCCTCGTAGTATGCAACCGCATGACAGACGATCAGGTGCGCATAGATTCATACTAGGTAATTTCTTTCTCTCATGGGGTATGTATACATACCATGCCCACATGATCATCACGACATCAATGAAGAGTTGTCATTCCACGTTTATAAAACCATTTCATTCGTATCGATGACGAGCTCCGCATGCGCATAGATGTCGCAAAACGCTTGCTGAAATTAACAACGATTGAATAACTATTTTGGTGGAATTTGTTTATTGCATCAGAAGTTTTGTTTTTTTTATCTACGAGAGAATTACCAAAAAACACACCTAACAAATTTATCAGTTACATTTTAACGCCTACAAAAAGGAGAAAACGACAGGTTGACGCCAGCCCAGTTTTATCTCTTGCTCGAAGCTAGCGCCCAAAATCAGCCGGTCAACACCAGACCAATTAGATTCGGGACCCAGAACCCTAAACACCAACGTAAATCCGATCCTGAAATGATCGTTAACTTCT